>AYEL01081554.1:0-23575 GCA_000484575.1 Olivierus martensii | reverse complement strand
TTTTAAGCTGAATTATCAAAAGTTCGATTTTTCAAGTGTTAAAAAATACTATTAGAAGGCCATATTCAACGAAAAGCTCGGACACGTATTCACTCATTTTTGATGTATTTTCACCATAGGCAAGCGGATCAAAATCGGTGGGGGTCAGCTGTGTCCTCCCCTTGTAAGCCTAACGGTCTAGCGACTCTGCAAATTCCAGAGTTCGGCCTGAGCTCAGCTCTTTACTAAGTTCTAACGTAAAACTAATTAATTACAAAACAATTAACAACAATTAATGTCTAATGTGCGAAACAAACCGGAAATTGGAACTTAAACTAGAAGTGCCGATTAAGTGTTAGAACAAGAACAAACAACGATGTTAGAAACTTATACTAATAAATTGAAAAACTTCTCAAACAAATTAAGTAACAAAAATATAAAATTTATTAAACTCAAAAACACTTACGAAAGTGATAATAAATGCTTTATTGGAACTATAATAAAGCAACAAGAAATTAGTCAACAAAACTTGTTTAATCCAATTTAACTATCAACAATCAATTATTCATCAAAAAAAGAACCTTAAATGCTACTTAAATCTACTACCTCCACCTCTGATACAAACTTTGAACAATCACCGATCTTTACAAGAAACTCAAATGTCACTTTCGGCAATTTTATGTCAGAACAACACCTCAAAACTTGTCGATTGCGTCGATCTTTTATACGGGTGACTTACAATTTTGCACTTCGCTCATTTGCATACTTAGACGTAACAAGTTTTAAAGTTGTTAGCTTAGAGCAGTGATTCTCAACCTTTTTTCTGTTGAGGAACACTTTTTAATATTTTAAAGTTTGGCTGCACACCTAAATATTTTAAATAATAATTTAGATTTAACAACGAAATTTTATTGACAGATTAATATATCCGTCATAGTTGGCAATCACGTGATACGGAATCGGAACCCGTCTCCGGAAGAGCTATCCCGATTAATGATGTCATCTTATCTACATAATATTACCACTGAACTGATATGTGAAAATAAGAATGATCCGTATAGGTGTTTTGTTTGATATATAAATTAATTGTAAAGATAATGACATGAATTAATTACTCTGTAAATTAATAACTTTGAACTTGTTACATATAAGTATGTAAATCAGCGAGTGCGGAAGTGTTCGTCACTCGAGTATAAAAGTGGATGCATCCGACTAGCCAATTGAGGTGCTGAATTTCCAGATGTAGAATTGGCGAAAGTGACAAATGAGTTTCTTGTAAGGATCGACCTATTGTTGGAAGTTTGTATCGGAAGTGGAGGTATTAGAAGTTAAGTGGTATTTAAGGTTTATTCCTTTGTGGAAATTCAGATAGTTGAATTGAATTAAACAAGTTTTGTTGGATACTTGTTTGTTGCTTTATTATAGTTTCAATAAAGCATTTATTAACACTTTTGTAAGTGTTTTTGAGTCTAGTAAATTTTATATTTTTCGTTATCTAACTTGTTTGAGATTTTCTTCAATTTATTTAGCATAAGTTTCTAACATCGTGTTGTTCGTTCTATTTCTAACACCTAATCGGTACTTTTAGTTATAAGTTCCGATTTCCGTTTTCGTTTCGTCGATTAGACATTACGTTATTGTTAGATTGTTTTGTAGTTAATTATATTTAAGTTAGAACTTAGAAAAGACCTGAGCTCAGGCAGAACTCTGGAATTTGCAGAGTTTAACCGTTAGGATTAGTTATAATTAATAGTATTGCATTTGTTCAAACCCGCGACTTTGCAAATTGCTTTAACGAAATTTAAAACAATTTATTAAGAAACAAGAAAATCCATATATAGGAAGGTGGGAAGAATCTCTTGCTATCTTTAATAAGAGAAAACAAACGATTAAACCTATCAACAAATTAGACCCAGGAGAACTAAGTAGTGCCTGAAAGTTTTGCTTAAACTAACTTAACACTGAAGTTTCATTATAATAAATTTTTGTTTTATTGTACTTAATAATATTTTAATATTTAAAAACCTTTTAAAATTAAGTTGGTAAACCAGTTTATTATGGCACGTGTTTTAATAATTATGTTCAAGTTTAATTTTAAACAACAACAATTTAGAATAGAATTATTTTCAAAAGTAAAGCTGAAGAGGGAATACAAGAATTCCGAAAGCACTTCTTTAAATTTTGTTAAAGCAATTTATCTATGTTAGTATAATAATTCCTGCTTATTGGCTATTTGTAATTAAATATATTAAAGTAAGCAGTGAATGAACATTTATAAAAATAATACGTTAGAATATAGGAAAATAACGATAAATAATAGAGTGCATAACAAAATAAAAATAGGACAGATCAAAGTTAACTTCCTCACAATATCACTGAAAAGATATGTCCTTTCACATCTCAGTTTACAGGAAACCCACATATACACCCGTGTTTATCCCTCGTTGGTCCAATGACCCTTTTAAATACAAAGTGGCCGCCATCAGATCCCTGTTGCAGAGGATGAACACGCATTGTTCCGATGATTTGAGTAAATTAGAGGAATACAACACAATAATTGCACATGCTACATGGGTATGATAAACTATTTGTCATAATATTAATAGATCTTTACCAAATATTACTAATAGAACACACACTCAGCAACGAATGAATAATTCTTCTATACAACCGGTACCCTACCATGCTGCAATGAGACCTATACGTAACATCTTAAAGAAGCATGACAAATTATTACCTTATACAAGACACCACATTTCATACACTAAAGAATATAAAGCCACCTATACCACCAGTGCAATGAGCAGGTGTTTACATTATCCCAATATATAATAATGATATTAACAGAAATGAAATGTATGTTGGCAGTACGACGAGGTCACTTGCCATTCGCCTAGGTGAACACAAAAGGGATATAAGAAACACCAATTTTTCTACCGCCCTAGCTAAACATTTCTTTGAATTTAACATAAACATCCAGTGGGATCAAGTCCGGGTGGTTAGGAAATATGACAAGACTGAAGACATAAAAACTGCAGAAACTATAGTCATAGCTGAATTTAAGAAGATACATGTCATAAATGATAATCAACCAATGAAAGTTCCAGTGCAATGGTTTCTATAGAAGATAATGAACTATGTAAACTGCAATTTAAGAAGACGACACATGTCATAAATGATAACCAACCAACAAAAGTTCCAGCACAATGGTTTTTATAGAAGATAATGAACTATGTTAACTGCAATTTTTTTAATTTTACTTTTAATTATAATTTCTTTATATTATATGTAAAGTATTTATATCATATTTATATGTACCCTTATATACATTTAACTTTATATTATAAGCATAATGTTATATATTCACATAATATGTATTCTCTTTCAAACATTTAAATTAATTCTATAATTCTTATGCTCTAAAACAATATGTTATTCTAATGAGCTGAAGATAGCTTAATAAAGCTGAAAGTGCTTCTCTGTTTTTAAAAAGTTTTTTCCACTGTGAATTTGTGCTATAACGGACTTAAGGTTTTATGATGATAAGTGGAAGTTAAGTTATATTCGTTTAATTATAACTAAACCTAACAGTCTAACGACTCTGCAAATCGAGAATTCGGCCTGAGCTCAGGTCTTTTACTCGTTTCTAAACTAAATATAATTAAATCCAAAACAATCTAAATCAAAATTTGACATTTAACCAGAAAAAACAAATAACCGGAAACTTACAACTAGAAGTATCAATTAAGTGTTAGATCAAAAATAATAAATGATGTTAGAAACTTATTCTAATAAATTGAATAACTTCTCAGAACAAATTAAATTTATTAGACTCAAAACACTTACAAAAAGCATTAATTAAAGCTTTATTTAAACAATAGTAAAGCAGATTCAAATAACCAACAAAACTTATTTAATCAAAATTCGAATATCCAAAAGTCAAATTATTCACAATAACTATATCCTTAAATACTAATTAATTCTACTACCTCCACCACCAATACAAACTTCAAGCAATTGTAGACTTTTACAAGAAACTCAATTGTCACTTAGCCAACTTGTCAGACACATACAGTTTTATACTAAATAATTACAGTCCTGAGCTTGGCTCATTTGCATAAATTCGCATAACAATATCAAATTTATTAACTTTTATATCTTATTATTATAACTTATTATATCTAAATTATGATACAAACTTCAAGCAATTGTAGACTTTTACAAGAAACTCAATTGTCACTTAGCCAACTTGTCAGACACATACAGTTTTATACTAAATAATTACAGTCCTGAGCTTGGCTCATTTGCATAAATTCGCATAACAATAGCAAATTTATTAACTTTTATATCTTATTATTATAACTTATTATATCTAAATTATAGAGTAATTAATTCATGTCATCCTCTTTACAATTTAATTATATACTGAACAAAACATCAATACAAGATCATTCTTACATTCTCATATCACTCAGTGGTAAAACTTATTCAGATTAGATGACATCATTAATCGGGGTAGCTTGGTCGAAAGACAGTTGTCTGTTCCGTAACATGTGATTGCAAAATACTGAGACAGAGAATGTGAAAGTAAGTCAACTCTTAAACTAAAATATAATACGTTAGATAATATTGAAAATGACACTAAATAATAAAAGAGCATAATAAAATGATAAACAGGATAGGTCAGAGTTAACCTCTTCACAACTCATCTAGAATATACAATCTAGTCAAGTTCAAATAAAGCATTACTTAGCAGTGGAGAAAATTTCATTACGAGTTTTTATTTTAATCAAGAACTAATGTTTTCGGCCTTCATGACGGCCATCATCAGGTTCACCAATTTAAATTCGTACAGAGTTCTAGAATATCAAACATTCTAAAAAAAATACCTTAAGTTCTTGAGAACTAGCAGCTGTTTTGTCTCTCCTATATATTCCTTATTCTCTCCTGTTTCTATTAGTGATGGGATGATTGATCGAGATTCTGAAGAATCGTTGATTTTTTAGGAATCGGGAGATTTTTTATTAGATTTACGATTCCTTCAAAACGATTCTTACTAATTTATTTACATTTTTATATATTTATAAACAAAATAGCTTAGTAAAATTTATTTTCTTTTTGGCAAGATTTGAATTAGCTGCTGCAAATTTTTGCAGCTATGCTTAATCACACATCCAGATACAATTATGTGCCGATGGATTGGACAGTTACGCGGCATGATGATTTGATCTCGGTACATCGCGCTACTGATAGACACAAAAACTCGCTGCAAATAATCTGGAATCCTACCTTCTTTTTCTTATAAAGTCATGAAAGGATTGCTCTTTTTTTATGATTTAACTGTTTGCTTTTGTAATTAAAATTCCCTCCTTGCTGAAATTTCTAAATTTTGATTTATTCTATGATTTCGTTATATACCTTATTTCTGTAACCTTTTGAGTACGACAGGAGAAAAAATCCCAGCGGAATTTTGACCTCTACTTTATCTTATCCCCTAATTAAACATTCCTTAGTTCATTGGTAAAGGTCTTGTGTGGAGCAGAAGCCCCATTCTCAAGTTATAGGACTCCAAATTTGGGGCTCAGAATCACGTTTTTTATGATTTTCTGCAAACTTTTATAGATAATCAGATATTTTAAATGATTTTAGATGTATCTTGTCATTCTGAATCGAATGCACTCAGTTTAAATAAGTTACGACTACGAAGTTAACTGATTTTTTTCACTTATGATGATATATTCGTTCTGAAGCTTGGTAGAATTCTCAGATATTTAAATTAAGACGACAGATTCTTTTAACTGACTGACAGAACTTTGATCTTCAAAGTTCTATATTTGATTTATTATTATTCAGTGTAGAAAAGTGAATGAATATAATATAATTAATAAGATGTTTTATATACAAAACAGTAAAACATTTAAATATCTGAGAATTCTACCAAGCTTCAGAATGAATACATCGTCGTAAGTGAAAATAAAATCATGTAACTTTGTAAAGATAAATCATAGCTTATTTAAATTGATTACATTTGATTCAAAATGACAAGATACATCTAAAATCGTTTAAAATATCCGATTATCTATAAAGTTTTGCAGAAAATCATAAAAAAAAATGTGATCATGAGCCCCATATTTGGAGTCTCATAACTTCAGAATGGGCTTCTGCCCACATGGGACATTTACTAATGAACTCAGGAGTGTTTAATTAGGGGATAAGATAAAGGGGAGATAGAAATTCCGCTAAGATTTTTTTCTCTTGTCGTACCATAAGAGAGATACACCTTTATTTATTAAGATGAACTTTAATGAAGCTTTTCTTCTTACCTGCTTAAAATCTTATAACTTGGCTATTATTAATGAGAAAATAAGATAAAATGAATAGTATAACTATACTGTCTGTAATCAAAATCTTATAATTCAAATGTTAAGAATCAGAATCGAGAAAATTTTTGGCATCGTCTCATCACTAGTTTCTATATACTCTGGATTTTTCAGTTTATATTGGATTATTACATCTAAAATCGTTTAAAATATCCGATTATCTATAAAGTTTTGCAGAAAATCATAAAAAAAAATGTGATCATGAGCCCCATATTTGGAGTCTCATAACTTCAGAATGGGCTTCTGCCCACATGGGACATTTACTAATGAACTCAGGAGTGTTTAATTAGGGGATAAGATAAAGGGGAGATAGAAATTCCGCTAAGATTTTTTTCTCTTGTCGTACCATAAGAGAGATACACCTTTATTTATTAAGATGAACTTTAATGAAGCTTTTCTTCTTACCTGCTTAAAATCTTATAACTTGGCTATTATTAATGAGAAAATAAGATAAAATGAATAGTATAACTATACTGTCTGTAATCAAAATCTTATAATTCAAATGTTAAGAATCAGAATCGAGAAAATTTTTGGCATCGTCTCATCACTAGTTTCTATATACTCTGGATTTTTCAGTTTATATTGGATTATTTTTGTCGTTCCTCAATATGTCAAAGACTGTCAGCTCTCTCTTTATTACTGGTTTTCTATTATGCCTCTTAATTGCCTTTTTGATTACATTACTCCTTGACACAGTATGTGATAGGTGACAATACAGAGGTACTCTTTTGGTTTCCTCTAGTCTTTCTATATTGTCTCTATCTGTATCTGTGCTAGAAGCTTCTCTAATATTCATTTCTACAGTTTCCTGTATTGTTCTGATGTAAGGCTTTGTGTACCCATGTCTAAGTCCTGTCTTGAATATTCTTCCTATCTCTTCTTTTAAGGATGCAACTGTGCTATTGTGTGATAAGGCTCTCTTAAAGTATATTCTGAATGCTGCCTTCTTGTATTTAGAGGGTCTAGAGACCACCTAGGAATTACTTTTCTCACATTTGGGCTTTTGGTACACTTTAGTGTTATAGCTTGCTGTTACTTTATTGATTTCTATATCTAGATAATGGACTTTTTGAGATACTTCTTTGGTCTAACTTTAACATAAGGCCATAATTTCTATCTGTAAAGGCATTCTCAAATTCGACAATGTTGGTGTCCTCTCTCCATATAATCATCAGATCGTCTATGTATCTTCTATATAAGACATAACTCCATTCTGAATACAAGAAGTCAGCATTCAGGACGTATTTTAAGAAGGCCTTATCACACAGTAGCACAGTTGCGTCCTTAAAAGAAGAGATAGGAAGAATATACGAGACAGGACTTAGACATGGTACACAAATTTATTTGTGTACCCATGTCATTGCCTTATATCAGGACAATACAGAAAACAATAGAAAAGAATATTAGAGAAGCTTCTAGCACAGATATAGATAAAGACAATATAGATCAACCAGAGAAAACCAAAAGGGAGTCTATCACATACTGTGTCAAGGAGTAATATAATCAGAAAGGCCATTAAGAGGCATAATGGAAAACCAGTAATAAAGAGAGAGCCAACAGTCTTTGACATATTGAGGAACGACAAAGCTAATCCAATACAAACTGAAAAATCCAGAGTATATACTGTACTGATAGTAGATATAGAAACAGGAGAGAATAAGGAATATATAGGAGAAACAAAATGGCTGCTAGAAAAGAGATTCAATGAACACAAAATGGACATAAAGAAAGTCCACACAAACACAGCTCTTGCTAGAACAGTTTACGAGAATGATGTCAACGTACAATGGGACAAAGCAAGGGTGATGAAGAAAGTAGTGAAGGATAAGATAGAATGTCAGCAGAAGTTCTCTAGATAATAAAATGTAATAGGAAAGGAATGGCTATCAATGACAATATTTTACAGACAGTCCGAAAAGCATGGATATATGCTATAATAAAAATGTAGACAAATAGCTCAAACTTAAATTTTTGTCATACGAAAGATTAGGTTTTTTGATATTAATAATATATTTATTGTATAAGTTATTTAAATTTTATAAAATGTTAGACTAATTGTTTTTGGACATTAGGCTTAAATGATTATAATTTAGTGACTATAAGGAGTATTAATATTTTAAATCCATTCTATTGTTCTATTTTCAATTTTTAATATTATGAGCTGATGATGGTTAATAAAATAACCAAAAGTACTTCTAATTGATTTGTTTCAATCTGATTTTATTTGAACATTATCTACTGACTGCTATTAAAGCTTAGAAAAGACATTTTGTTTAGATAGAATTTATATATAATATATATCAGAAATCTACCAGATAACGGTTTTGTGTATATAATGTTAATAAAAAAATTTATAAAAAGAATTTGTTTTGTATTAATAATAAGCTAAATTTATATTTTTTTGATTTATATGAAAATTGGTATTCTAAAATAATTTTGTTTTTTTGTTTTTGTAGATGATGAAATGATGCATCTTTTACTTGAAAGTGATGACGATAATGAAGACTACAGAAGTAACCATGACGAAAGTGATGGTGATCTAATATTTGAAACTGATGATATTGAAAATGATAAAGATGAAATAAATTTATATTCTTTATCAGAAAAAGTTTTTGAAGATGCCACATATATGAATATATTACCATCAACATCAGATAGTTCTGTGTCAGCAGATATTTCAACTGTTTCTTGGTCATCAAAAGTAGACAATAATAAAATATTTTTGAACAATTTTAAGAATAATTCAGGCCCTATACATAACTTACCACCTGGATCCTCTTGTCTTTCATATTTTAAATTACTATTTACAGAAGATATGGCAGAAGAAATAAGACTCAATACAAACAGGTATGCAGAATTTGTTGCTGAAAGCACTGGCATTATTGATAAATTATGGACACCAATAGAATCAACATCAGAAATTTGGGCTACAATTGCAATTATTTTTATTATGAGCATAGTAAAATTGCCTTCAGTATTTAATTATTGGTCTAGCCATCCAGCATTGGGAAATGAAATGGTGAAAAGAATAATGCCACGAAATCGTTTCCAAAAAATAATGAGATATCTTCATTTATCTAATCGTGAGAAAGAATTAACAAGAGACAATCCTCAGTTTTATCTGTTGCAAAAATTAGAACCATTTATGTCCTCTTTGAGAGATAATTGCCGATTATATATTTCTCCTTCCCAAGATTTTCTAATTGATGAAGCATTAATGAAATATAATGGGAGGTTTGGTGTAGTTCACTATATGCCATCAAAGGTAGCTAAACATGGATTGAGAATTTGGATGCTTTGTACTTGTGATAATGGATATGTATATAATTTTGAAGTGCACTGTGGTAGAAATGATAAAATACCATGTAGTGGTTATGGACTTGGATACGATGTTGTATCACATTTGATTCAAGTTTTACAACAACCATACCATCACATATACTTCAATGGATTTTTTACTAGTATTAAATTATTGTTACACTTAATGACAAAAAATATTTATGCATGTGGAACAATATTGCCAAATAATAAATGCCTTCCTTCATCCATTAAACCATTAAATTCTAATAAGAATGATATATTTATCTATCAATGTAATGAACTGCCAAATTTATTATGTTCATCTTGGCATGATAAAAATCAAACAATTATTGTATCCACTAATGAAAAATCAGGACTTACTCAATTGAAAAGAAAAAATGGAACAGATGTTAATATAGTGCAATGTCCCACAACATTTTCCAATTATAATAAGTTTATGGGTAAAGTTGATTTAGCAGATCAAAATAGAAAATATTATAGTATTTCAAAAAAATCTGTGAAATGGTGGTTTTACGTTTTCTGGTTTCTTATGGATATAGCTATGCATAATGCATATAATTTATTTATCATGACAAACAATCCTTCAACAAAGAAAAAAATGAACTTTCTTGAATTTAAACTTCAAGTTATTGAAGGTCTATCAAAAAATGTCAGTAGCCGTAAAAGGAAGGGAAAATTTAATGATCGAACTGTACCAATCAATGCAGAAAATGTAGAACTTCATAAAAAAATGAAAATTGCTGGTCGAAAAAGAATATGTCAGCAATGTCGGCGACATAATCGCAAAACTGCTTCAAATAGATATGTAGAAAGTTCATGGGAATGTACTTTCTGCAATGTTTGTTTGTGTGCAAACTGTTTTGGTCCATACCATGAAGAAAATATGTAAGTTTCCACTATATCAAAGTTAGATTAAATTGGAATTATTGGGAAATTAAAAAATAAGCACAATTTGTCAGTATTACTGTGTTAAGTTATATTTAAAGTAACTCTTTCCTCTAAATTTCTAATACAGTATATCCCTGATTTATGCAGTTTCAAACATCATGGATACATGAATCTTTTGTGCTAGAAGCCTATAAAATGGGAATAAGAACTTTAATAAATTTTTTAGTAAAAAAATCACTTTCAGTTTTAAATTTTCATATCTTTGTTCATTATTTTTATCTAGCCATTCCATTTATCAATATGCATATTAATATTTATTGAATTTAAATATTGTTGCACTTTTTAATTTACATGGAAATTTTTAAAATGAATTAACTGCTTAAATAAGGGATAGACTGTACTTGCTTAAATCAAGTACAGTGGATTCTTGTTTAGCATTATCTCATTTAATGTTATTTTACTATTACATTGCCAACAAAAACTAAATTATTTAAAAAATCAGAGTTTAAGGCAGCAAAACAGAATAAAGCCTCTGTTTTCTTACATTTCTCTCCATAATAGGGAGATAACAAAGTGTTAACCTATAATTATAAAAACAAGATGACCATATTTTATATAAATACTAACTGAAGTATATAATATTATCCATGAATAATATATTAATTAAACTATACAGAATACAATTGTTCATGCAGAATGACTGGGTACAAATACTTTGGCTTTCCATTCAGAGGACCTAGGATTGAATTATGAACCCATCCTTTAGAAAATTTATATGCTAGGTCAGTGGAGTTTTTGATTTCAATTATTAATGCTTTGTGATTTTCAGAAACCTAACTCTGAATGTTAAATGAGGACCCACTGTACTAGAAATTTGTAGTTGATTTAGTTAATAAATGAGCTTCATTTTGTTTAAAGGAAAACTTTTAACAATTGAAGGAGACCATTTAAATAATCAAGGAATCGCAGAGTATTTGTTATAACTCTAACACACATCATAATTAATTTCTATAAGATACATTTAATTTACTTTGATTCTGTCATAGATATCATGAATTTGATAAAAAAAATTACAAATAATGTAAAACATTATAGACAGTTGTGTATTAGTGTAATAAATAACAAATTTATATCAATTAAAAAAAAATTTATCACAGAGCAATTTGAATTAATAAAAATCTCACAAATATTGCCGATACTAATATTTTATCAATTTTGCTTTACTTGTGCATAAAATATGAAATGAACCAGTGGTGAAATTCAGCCGGTTTGCAACAGTTTGGCAGAATTGAAATCTAATTTTTTGTTGAGTTATTAAAATGGCACTTATAATCAGGGCTCTCTCTAAAGTGGGTGCCTGGGCAGCTGCCCAATGTGGATATCACAAATTTACATTCTTTACTCTTTTTTAACATTCATCTGCACAATAACATATTCCAAGTACCCATAGTAATGTTCATTCCATCCATAGGTGAAAAAATTAGACAGAACTACACTTATAATATTTATTTATTCATTTCATAAAACTCATTATACTTTTTATGAAATGCTACATTTTTATTCCCTCACATTTTTATACTACGATAAAAATGAAGAAAATTTCAAGTGAGGATGCCAATCAAGAAGCAATATGGAAGTATCTTAAATAACAGACAGGTTTATTGTTTTTTTGTCAGATATTATTTAATATTTTTTTTATTAATATTTTAAAACTCTTTAGTATAATCTAGTTTTGTGTACCTCTTTTTTATTGTTCTTATTTAAGTATTAACTGTAGGAAGTAAAAACTAATTTTTGGCATATCCTTTTTTATACTTAAACGATCATTAGAGCAGTGAACCTGTTGTTAAATTATTTGAATCCCACCATTGAAATGAACCATGCAGTTTTCAAGATTTTTCTTTCCCATAAGTATCAAGAAATTTATACTAAATATTGATTTTGAGATTTTAATAATTGAGAAAACTATATTTCTAATTATTCTTTTCAACACTTTGCCTCCAATTATTATTACATATTGCCACTGATATTAGAAAAATGAAATTGGTTTTTTCAAATAAAAATTTAATTTATAGCTGATAATTCTGAAGAAATATTAAATAGTACCTGATTAAATAATACCTATTTGACAGTTCTAAAATTAAATAAAGAATTTTTTCAATTATCTGGGTACAGATTATCCGTGCTTGATTTCAATTGTTTTAATTTTTTTTCAACTGCTTTTTTGTAAAACCGAATACAGCCAAACCTTGGATCATGAATAATTCGATTTACAAACAAATTTTTCAAACACAAAGCATCTTGGATTACATACCGTATCTCGAGTTACAAATATGCAAACTGTCAACATAAATATTTTCAATGATAATGCTATGTATCACTTTAAAAACATTTTAAAATGTAGAAAAAAACAAATCACACTGGACAACTTTTTATTAAGAAAGAGGCCTAGTGGGTCTGAAGCAGAATCTAGTGGTGTCAACAGACAGAAAAAAGAAAAGAATCCCCTTCCAAACAATAACATTTCACTTTCTCATCACCTTTCACCTATGCCATCAACTCTCCTCCATACAGGTACAGTAAAACTAAATTAAGTTTTCCTCTATATTTGATCTGCTTAGTGTTGTGTTTATGTTTTTGTGATAGCTTTAATAGTTTCCATTGATTTCAGTGTTAAGAACTTTGCACAAAGTACTGTTGTAAAAGTTTAAATAAGCAATCATCTGGGGTCTAGGAACACATTAATCCATTTTACATTCCTGTGGGGAAAATAGTTTTGATTTATGAACATTTTGGTTTACGAACAACCTTCAGGAATGAATTAAGTTTGTAAACTGAGGTTTGACTGTATTATAAATATGCATATAGATGTCATGCTGTCATGTTATAATATATTATAAAGACACATATAGAAATGTATATAATGGAATTGAGAAAAATTTAAATAATAATAACCCTTACTTTCACTATTTTTCTCATTTAAGGAATAAATATCAGCTCCAGTTTAAGTGAAAAATATATATTTATTATACCAAAGAACTTTCGGCTTATTGAAGCCATTATAAAGTATTTTCAAAAAATGCATGTAATAAATGATAATCTTCCAGAAATAATCCCGGTGCCATAGTTTCAAATGTGCAATAATAATAATTAGTAATAATAAAATAATCTGTCCTAAATTTTAATAGTTTAATTATATATTAAAGTTGTATGAAATTAGTTTATTTTTCATTGCATATATTTTTTTTGTATTGTTTATCATTTCTGTTTGTTATATAATTTAATTTTCTAATGATAAATTCTGTATTCTATTCTTGTTGTCCTAAAAAACTGCAAAAGATAGCTTTATTAAGCCAAAAGTTCTTTGGTATACTGGAGCTGATATTTATTCCTTAAATAAGAAAAATTTGCCATTTAATGTTCAGCAATAACATACACAAAAGTTCATTAAAATATATAAATTTTAATTAAAGTACCGTATATACTCGTTTGCTTGTTGTCCTAAAAAACTGCAAAAGATAGCTTTATTAAGCCAAAAGTTCTTTGGTATAATAAATATATATATTTCACTTAAACTGGAGCTGATATTTATTCCTTAAATAAGAAAAATTTGCCATTTAATGTTCAGCAATAACATACACAAAAGTTCATTAAAATATATAAATTTTAATTAAAGTACCGTATATACTCGTTTATAAGCCGAGGTTTTTTTCTCAAAAAAAATTTTCTGAAGTGGGGGGTCGGCTTATACACAGGGCAAAAAAATTACTTTTTTAGCTGGAGAAATTGAAGTAATAAGCAAAACCATTTAAGTAATATAGGTTATTGAACGTCTCCTGAAGATCGGGAAGGAAATTTTGCAATAATTCATTCAATACAATACCAGGTAAAATTTTAACTTATTCCAAAGCGATTGAGCGCATCACGCCGCTGATTCCAACCTGCATCTATATATTGTAATCAAATAGGCGATGCCGCACTGCCCAATACAACGCGATGCGAAAATTCGATAATAGATCAAGAATCTTACCTAGGATTCATTTTTGAGTGAAAAATATATTTATTTTTCATTATTATAAATTAGTAATCCATTCTGTATTGTGTATGTTATCCATTGTGTATGTTATTGCTTATTATATTTAACTCATCCATGATTTAATTAAAATAGATTAAAAAGTAACTAAAATAATATTTAAAATAACAAAAAAATAATTATTATTTAAAATCTGTACTGAAAAATAACTTTAGTCTATCAAGAAAGTTCATCGTAAGCAAAATCAAAACTTTGAAATCGCATCACGGATCGCACGCTTAATATCTAGAAACACGTCATTCTAACGGTGTATGACGTCATCATTAGGACGATTCACTCATTTTAAAATACGATCAAAGATTTGAATACGATAACTCAACTCAACTAGACAAAATACGATGTTAGAGAAAACTAAACTTCAAACGGTCTCTTGGGAGCTGTGTGACGTAGACATATTCCAATGGAATTTTTACTGTGATAATTAAATATGAATTTTTTTTAGAAAAGAAAACAATTATTCAATAACAATAATAATAATAAAATATTTTTATGCAAATTATCAAAATTTATTATTATTCGTTAACTTGATATTTTCTGAAGCGATGTAACCATAACATCCTCATTGGGTTAGATTTTTACTTTACCTGATGCAATCCAGTGCTAGGCGACGCTGCGCTGCCTGATGCGCCGTGACACAGAAATTCCGACAATAATCCAAGAATCTTATGTAGGCGCGCTGTGCTGGATTCTTGTCGAGAATTTCTGCGTTGCGCCGCCTGATGCGCCGCGGCGTCGCCTATCTGATGCACTTATACAAATGCAGGTTGGAGTCAGCTGCGCGACGCGCTCGATCGCTTCGGGTAACGTAAAATTTTACCTATTAAATTATATATTGGCATTTGTGTTATATAATTTATTTCATATGTATATATTTAAAGTTTCAATAAAATATTTATTTTAGCAAATGGCATTAATATATTGATAACTAAAAATCAAAATCATGTAATTTATCGGTTTCAAATTTTTGCAGAATTTTAAGTGCTAAAGTAGGGGGTAGGCTTATACACGGGTTATGCATTTTTACCAATTTTAAACTCTGAAGTCGGGGGTCTGCTTATACACGGATCGGCTTATATTCGAGTATATACGGTACTTTCGGTTTTATTCGGCCCTCATCAGTAAATATTACAAACAACACAAAAAGAATACATTAAATACGTTATACATTCAAAACATATTCTAATTCATAAACATTCTAAATTCGAATAAATATTAAAATTCGGAGTTACATCATATTTATTCGAATTTAGAATGTTTATAAATTAGAATATGTTTCGAATGTACAATGGTATTTAATATATTCTTTTTGTGTTGTTTGTAGTATTTACTGATGAGGGCTGAATAATGCCGAAAATACTTTAATTAAAATTTGTTTTAATGAATTTTTGTGTATGTTATTGCCTGCTCTGTGAGCTGAACATTAAATGGTTTATTAATGTTGAGCAGTGTATGATAAAGATGTCTTTATGAGAAAAATTTGCCTAGAAATTAAAAAAAACTGAAAAATTCTTGAAAACAAAATAAAATCAGAGTAGAACAAGTTAAAATTTTCTAATATGCAATATATATATACAATCGTACCTCATCTTATGTCGTTAATTTGCTCCAAGACTCACAACTTAAGTCAAATAAACTATTTAAAAATGACCTAGATCCCCTATAAATAATACCATCATGTTGCTAATAACACTTTTAAGCTTTTAAATAATTTTATAAATTATATTGCATATTTTAACATTCATTTTTATGTGATTTTGCATTTTTAATTGGTTTTTAGATAAATTTTTTAATTTTTGAGTTTTTAATAAGTTTGCTGACTGATCTAACATAAAGTTGCATAAACTGACATTAAAGCTGGGTCTCACAGAAGTAAATTCATCACACACAAAACATCAAGCAAACTGATGTTCAAACCAAAAGCATATGACAATTCAAATATCAATAACTTTTGAGAAACAACTGCTTAACTTAAATACTTTGTATTACATAAAAAAAGCACAACTTGCAGTAGAAATAAAAGGTTTATTTAACTTAAAATCCGCAAACGTTTTCGGTCAAACGACCCTCTTCAGGCAGAGTTCCAATATAAAACGGAATTCTAAGGAACGCTGGTTCTATAGTGTTCTTTTAAATTTCATAGTACAATCGAATTGGAATGTTCGATGTTGGTACAAGTTTAAAAAACAAATACGTGCCAGTATTATCATAAACGAACAAATAAATACAAAGTTTATATATAGTGGGATACAGAAAAAACACTAAACGTATCGTATCTAAATACACAAATAAATGAATGAAATAAATAAAATAAAACATGTGATGTAGGAACTAGGATTGTGTTGATGACCTCCTTTTTCTTTAAATTTTTAACATATTATTCTCTAAAATTGAAGAAATTGCCTTTCAAGGCTAACCAAAAATTCGTCGGCAGTCTTTATGCATTGTTCAGGGAAAACCTCCAAGCTTGTGACGGTTCCCAGGCTAATCTGTCATTTATTAAGTTTTCTCGGTCTCTTCTACAGATTATTTCCAGGGACTCCATGATAGTTGGTTGCGTGTGTGGAGAGACCTTCTTAATAACTCTCGTTTTTTCCCATAGAATTTCGATGTCATTAGTGTAGGCTTCCTGCGCTAAAGAGGTGGATGTTTTAGCTTGCCTAATGTCTCTTTTGTGCTCATCGATACGTCTATGTAGAGATCTAGAGGTTACCCCTATGTAGGCGGTATCACAATGTAGTTGTTTGTCTTTAATAGGAATCTTGTACATACCTGCCCGATCTGAGTTTTTTAGTCTGTCTTTTTCATTGCGCAATACATTAAACACTGTTGGGGCTCTTCTTGTGGCAATACGTTTGTTTTTATTCTTGGCTATTCTTTTTATCATGTTTAGATTTTTAAGGTGGTAAGGTACTGGTATAAATTTTTGTTCTTCGCTACTATGATTCTCTTCTCTCCTGGTGTTGTCAGAGATTTTCTTTTTTACTTGTTTCAATATTTCCGCGAGGAAGGATCTGGAGTACCCGTGTTGTGCCTCGATTGATCTTATGTAAGCAAGTTCATTTTTAAGGTCTTCACTTTTAGTGCAATATGTTAGGGCTCTTCTATAAAGACTACGGAAGGCTGCTTTTTTGTAACTAGGAGGATCTCTTGACCAGTTTGGGATAAGTATTGGCTGGTACGTTGCCTTTCTGTATACACTGGTGACCAGTTCCCCGTCACTTATCTGCAAAGAGAAATCTAAATAATGCAGTTTAGATTTACTTACTTGGTCACGTTTTAACTTCAAGCCGTATTGGGTCAGTGAGAAGTCGTCAGCTAACTCGTTGATTTTTTCTTCATTATTCCAAATCACCAGTAAGTCGTCAACATATCTGATGTAAAACTTGATGAAAGGTTGAAATCTTGGAAGTTTTTGGTTCTCAACTTCTCTAAGGAGAATCTCTGCAAGCGTCCCCGCTATGGGACTGCCTATGGGCACCCCTAGTATCTGTTTGTAGATTTTTCCTCTAAAGGTGAAGTAGCAGATCGTGTGTGCTATTTCGTGCAGAAACTTAGGATTACTTTGGTCAGGAGGTACATTTTCAAGTAAGAACCTGTAAAATAGCAGGCAGACTGGCTCTATACGAAGTGACAGGTAGAGAGCTTCGTAATCGTACGTGGTGAAGGTGTCGTTAGCATTTATGTCCAATTCTTTCAGCTTATTTAGGACTGTGGAAGTTACCAAAATGGAGTTCAGAGTTCTCTAGTATGTCATTGCACCATCTTGCTATAGTTTTCTCTAGACCATAGATCGGGGCGGATTTTAAGTTAAATAAACCTTTTATATCTGTCGTTAGCATTTATGTCCAATTCTTTCAGCTTATTTAGGACTGTGGAAGTTACCAAAATGGAGTTCAGAGTTCTCTAGTATGTCATTGCACCATCTTGCTATAGTTTTCTCTAGACCATAGATCGGGGCGGATTTTAAATTAAATAAACCTTTTATTTCTACTGCAAGTTGTGCTTGTTTTTTATGTAATACAAAGCATATGACAATATAAATAAATGACGTTGTTTAGCTATTGGCCAGTTACTCTGGTGTCGTTTGAAGTTAATTGATTCAACATGGATAGTGAAACTCAAGAATTGTTTTATTTATCAATGGTTTCATTCATAAATTTATTGAAAGTCATGGGTTTGCAGTTGCAAAATTCAAAATTTAAAAGAACTATATGAATGCGTGACATCATTTCAGAGAACAACAAAGTTTCAACAACCAGCTTATATCCCGAATGGATGAATGATCAATGTACTCTTGTATGCAATGTAGAAAGCTGAGCAAAAATCAACTTTGGTTTAATGACACACATCTAGCCATATAAATATGCTGGTTTATCAATGCTGATGATATCACTTTTGCTATATCATGTTTTATGCCTATGAGACCAAGCCTTTAGTAGATTTTTATTTTTTCCTATTATTATTAACAGAAAATCAACATAATGACGTAAATCAAAATGATTTAAATTGAGGTATGACTATATTTAGTTAAAATAAATTCTGTTTTATATAAATACACTTATACAATTTAACAGACAGACAATTGGGCATGGAACAATCATGAAAAAGTGAAGATGTGAGACCTGGATCCTCTAAGGTGATATATAAATGCTTTAAAACATGGCCATCTGGCAAACATTTTTAGGTCTAGCATTATTGTGCACTTGATGAATAATAGTGTAAATATGTTTTAGGCCTTTATATGCCCTAGTAATGAAAAAAAGGCTGTGACTCACTTTACCACGATGGTCTGAAATGTAACCGTTGCAACAGCAAGCTATGTTCCCTCACATTTGACTATTTATGACCAAATTGTGCATAGAGATTTCTCACAGCCCCATGGATAACATAGACTATACTGGGTTGAGACCAACCCAGGAATTGGACCTTTTATGGTGGCAATGAAAATGCCTTCATTAAATCCTTCAGAAGCACGTTCAAATTCAGGATGGCATCACTGTTGCATTGGTGTGACATCACCAAAATCTTATTGATGTATGATATAATAATCGGCAATGTCCCATCATCACAATGATAATATTATTGTGATATAAATTGGTTAAATCAATACTGAAATTGAATAGAAAAACCCAATGGGTTTCATATGATGAAATAGTACTACTGCATAATTCATTCTCCAACTTATTTTCCAAAAAATCTTAATTCTTGATATCCAGGGCTGGCTTATTGAACTGATCACTCAGTCTTCTGATTGATGACAAATTGATCTAATGACAAATTGTGGTGACAAATTGATCTAATCACACTACTGCAAAGATGAGAGATTATAAGTGGACTGTTAAATCTTCAGTGCAATTAATTGATAATTTATTGGAAGTAGGACCTTTACACCTGATGAAATTTTAACGGTATACGACTTTTAAAGCTTTATATCCTTCTATAAAGCAAGAACCAGCTTGTTTATTCTTATAGAGATTTTTTCTAAAACACCTCCCAGTAAACCAATGCAATCCGAGTGTGATTAGATCAATTTGTCACCTGATCATACATGAGTCTTATTTCGTATTTAACAATAACTTTTACATACAAACTTCAGGAGTTCCTATAGGTAGCTCTTTGGCCGGGGTTCTGGCAGAACTCATTGTAAGAAATAAAGAGGAAAGGATACTTCCTGAAATTTATCCCAGAATGAAATTATATAAAAGATACATCAATGATATTTTAATTATTTCTGAAAGATGTAATTATATTAATGATATAGAAAAAAGATTTACAGATGATGTTCTAGGTTTGACCCTCGTTAAGCAGAGGGAAAGCGAAACCCAGATTGAATTTCTAGATATAAATATTAAGTTACAAAAGGTGAGTATGCCCTTTCCATTTTTAGAAAAAACACATATGTTCTTTTATTTATCAAAGCAGAAGCAAATGAACCATGGAGTTATAAGTTAGTGGCCTTTAAGGTTTTACTGAATAGAGTTGATACTCATTGCACAACAATGGAGGATAAGCACAGAGAAATAAAATGGATAACTGAACAAGCTTTTAAACATGGGTATAAGAAGAGTGTCATCAGTAGACTTATAAAAGAATATAACAAAATGAAATCTAAAAAAGATAACAACCAAAGTAACACACAGAGAAAAACTTATGTAATGGATATTAACTCAATATTTCTAAGATACAAAAGTAAACTTGAAAACACATCCGGCCAAAGAATCATATTTAATAGAAGAAATACACTTTTTAATCTCATCAGAAATGATAAGGATAAAATTAAAGATATGGAATGTCCAGGTGTTTATCAGATACCCTTCTATGATAAAGATAGTAATTCGGATGGTAAATACATAGGTTACACAGCAAGATCTATTAAAAAGAGGTTACCGGAACATAAAAAAGATTTAATGAATAAAACTGCTAATACAACATTGGCACAACGAGCATTAATTGCAGACTTAGAAGTAAAGTGGGATGACACCAAACTACTACGTAAAGAACAAAACCCAAGAGAGGAAGAATAGCGGAAACTATTTCGATTTTTAACAATCATAATACAATTAACAAATTAGATCCAACCACAATAAACAACGCATGGAAATGGTGCTCGATAAGAAAAACTAATTTATGTTTTTTGTGTAAAAAATTACTAAAAAATTTATATATGCACAATATTTTATGTAAACAGTGAATTATTTAATTTTATTTTTATTAGTAGTATGTTGTTGTTTACAATAATTTGTTATTTCAACATATATTTAGTATTCTGAGTTTATTTTTAGCTTATAAAAACCTGTAAATATGTGGTTGCTATAGCAACAATGTTTTTATTATTTTTAAAAACTATGGTGTTCTTTAGAATTTTGTTCTTTTCCGTTATTGTGTTGTAGCTGATGAGGATTTTCACTAATCGAAAGCGCTACTAAAGTATTGTAAAATTATTATTAAAGTATATTTTCCTGCCATAGAGCTGTTTAATGTTTATTTTTATAGTAAAACTTGGCAGTGTAGTAAAAGTACAATAATTTTTATTAATTTTATGTTATTCGATAGATAACAAAATAGTCAAATTCTTCACTTTCTAACTAGCTGCATCATTTACCATTGTGTTAATGATGCATAATTACATTGCTAACTATATCAGAATTGTATGATGGTTATAAATAGATATGTGACTTTCAATCAATCTAAGAAAATCCTGTGTCCCATCTAGAGATGCTGGCTTGATTCAGCTCAAGCTTTTTCACAAATAAGCTCAAGCTCCATCCTTACCTTTTTAAATTAGTTAATGGTATTTATTGAATGATGAATAATTATGCTGTCATGCAGATGCAGGACAGAAGTTGCTGAAGGATATCTATTCTTTTATATAGTGATTTAAGTTTTGTTTAATAATAGTAGTAATAATTATGAGAACAGTCTTGTGACTATTAGATATGTAACAAGCTCCACTCCATAAAATCAAACCAGTTCATACACATTACAGGAAATCTCCTTCCAAGACTCCGTAAAGGGTACAGTTGTGAATCACATTGATATTTCTTGATAGCCAATTCCAGCCAATCTGTGATATTTGCAATTGGGCACTTATCTACAAAAAACATCTTTCAATAGTTCTCTTATTTTACTGAATATTTGATCAGCATTTTGATCATTCTGTTTTTAATCTAAAAACAGAATGATCAAAGTGCTGTAAATATAAGGATTTTTAAAAAGATAATAATTATTCTAGCTTTTATGTATCTTTATTGAATATTGGTATTTCATTCAACTTTTTTTTTTATCATATTTTAACTTATTTTTACATGAGTTATGCACTTTTATGCCATTTTTATGAATTAAACTTTTACATTTACATCTGTTGACCAAATTATTGCTATTATTACTTGTTCTTATTTATATTTAGCATCATCTTTTACAAAATGTTTGTAAAAGAGTTTGACAAAGATCTTTTACAAAAGAATTGAGAGTTTGTAAAAGATCTTTTACAGAATGTTTGTTCTGATGAGGGGTCATAATGTACATGCAGTACAGAAAATTGCAATAAATAGCATTTATTCAGGAACTAACATTTTCGGCAGCTTTTGCCATCTTCAGGTTCTTATTCGAAAATAAACTTTGAACGTCGAACAGTCTTTACAGAAGAATTCAGAGTTCCAGATAATTTAAAAATAAAAATAAAGATAAAACGTTACCATGGTTACTATCTTCCTCCATTATTAGCAGGAAATAAATACACATAAAATAAATAAAGATCAACATCATAACAAAAATGCGTGAACAAAATAGCTGTACAAACAATAGTCTATCAGAAAAGTATACTATACATATATTCTTATCAGCTTTTTTGCTGTCCTAGATTCTCTATGGTAGAGGTCTCCAAAGTGTGGTACGCATACCCCAGGGGGTATGTGAGACGATACCTAGGGTACAGTGAAAACATCGCGCCATTTATTTTTTCAGTCTTAGGGGTACGCAGTCAAAGAAGTTTGGAGACCACTAGTTTAGGATATGACTGATCATTTTTAAGGTTATTTTAGGAGTTTAGGGTTTTGTTTATCCTTTGCAGTAATACTTTCAATGATTGACTGGAAGTAAACATTTCTTACTGGTTGGACAAGGTGTATATATTCAGTTATATAATTTATTTGTAAATGTTATTGTAAAACTTCTTGTGCGAATTTAGCCTCTTGGATGCTGGTGATGTTTTGAAATTACGTTTAATTAATATGCAAAAAAATATGAAAATTAAAATTGTGAAATCTCTCTTAATTTTCTTCGAAGTCTTTTGAAATTTTTAGTAATGCATTTTTTGTTGTTTTTTCCTAACTGTAAGCATTTTTTTGGATTTTGTTATATATATGAGATTTTTATATAAAAAGTTCCAGAAGTAACAGCACCTTTGAGCAGACCA
>AYEL01081547.1:0-85466 GCA_000484575.1 Olivierus martensii | reverse complement strand
TGAGTTTTATCTGCATTTTTAATATTTACTGTGGTTGTGGGGAGGAGCCAGAACAATTAATCAATTTTCAATTAAATCTTATAGGGAATTGTGCCTCGGATAACAATGGTTTTCGTAAACAACAGTAATCCTGGAACGGATTACCATCATTAATCAAGACACCACTGTATTTTGAAGTATTTTAAGTATTTTAATAGCAGAAGAATCTATAGGATTTTCAGTATAGACTATCAAGCAGAGTCATCTTCGAAGAGCTGTAAACTTATAGAGCATTCAATAGAACAAATGAATATCTTATTTTCTTAAAACAATGTAAGATAATTCTGTATGTCTTATATCAATTTTCAAATTTAATCTTTCAACAAAAGATAATAAAAAAAACAAATCAATAAAATAAAAAGACAAAAAAAATAAATAGAGCCTGTTGATCATTAACAAATTAACCCACTGCATCCAACGTCAAGTGCTGTCTATGATGTTCTGGATCAACAGTTTTTTAAAAGTCTCTCTAAAATTTATGACTGGTTGTATTGGTTCAAAATTTTTAGGGCTGAGAGAAAATAATTTCCTATTTTAATGAAAAAAATTTTTTTTGAAATTTTTTCTGATGAAAAAAATTGATATTTAACAAAATTTTGAAATATATTACAATTTTTTGTCTATCAGATTTAGAATTCTAAATTAATTTGTTGAATTCTAAATCTTTGATGATTAAAAAATAAATAACCCCTTTAATAAATACATAATTCAGTATCATCTACAAAACATCAATCTCTTATGTATTTCAATTTTGTTGTTTATATGTGATATTGGTTTGCTTAATCTTTGGAAAAAAATTATACACCTTCAAAATTTGTTCCTGAATGGAAGCATTTGTATTGAGTATATAAGCAGCATTGCCAGGCTTTGTACAAAAGAGCTGAGCATGTATTAGATATAGGAATAACTTTATAGTGATTTGAATTCAGTTTTCCATGTTTAAAACAGGCTTGGTCCTTTGAGGGAAAACAGTCATTTGGATTTAAACCGGATTTGATCATTAGTATGTTAATTACAAAAATTGTTAAAAATTAAAATTAAATATAAATCAAAATTTAAATAAAATTTATTGTTTATTTATTCTGATGAAAACATTATTATTTCTGTGAAATTTTCTAAATTAATTTTTCCAATATATAATGAATTTCAATCAATAGGTAAAAGTTGTTTGACAATCAAGAGTAAAAATCAAAATTAAAGGAAAATTCCAAAGACAATTTATTAATATTTTTTAAAAATCATCAATAATTATGAAGGCAACACACAAAAGTCAAAAAGCAGTTAATATCCTTAAGAGATTAATTATTTTTAATTTAATAAATTGTAAGTTTACATAACAAAATTCATATAAAACAAATGTAAAAAATACATTTATACTGTATTTTAAAAATTAATAATAATATTTAAAAAAATTCAATACAGATATCCCTCCTATAACATAGTAAATAGGTTCTTAAAAAATACTGTGTTGTGTGAAACTGTGTTATATGAGACCTGAAGCCAATACAAAAAGAAGAGTTATGTTCCAAAACCAATTAAAATCAAATAACTTTCCTTAATTCCACATAAGAAACTAAATCTTTATTAAGAATATTAACAACACAAAACATAAAAGAAATAAAATATATATACATAATATCCTAAAAAAACAATACATGTAAAAAAAAAAGAAAGTATACAGCCCATATGGCCTTCATTTAATAATTATATCTTCCTACCACTGTTTCATTAAAATGAGAATGTTTTTTTCTTTAACAATATCAAATTCATTTTCTGAATTTTTTTATGCATTTAAAGTTTGTGTATTTTCTGCTCTCTTTACAAAATCTGCAATCTAACCTGCTACAACCCACTAGAAAACAACTGTTCCTTAACATATACCCAAAAAAAATTTATGAATAAAAAAGTTCTTCTGCTCTTTCACATTCCTCTATTGAAGAATAAATACTTATTTTTTATCCAAGAACTGAACGTTTGAAACATAAAATACTCAATGGTCACCAATTACCTCCATTTCAAAATTAATTCAATTAACTTGATTTCAAATCAAAATCAAAAATAGACTGAATATCCCTCTCACGGCAAATTAACAAAATTGCATTCATGATTTTAGCAAAGTATTTCCCAATGATTGCATTTTGTGTGTGTATTGTGACCCTGTATGGATTTACAAAAATTAATGAAAATGTTTTGTGTTGTAGGAGAGTAAATTAATTTTCTAAATGCATTAAGTAAAAACCATATTGTAAATGTACTATGTTATATGCGGGTTTCCACAACTTTCAAATCATGTTAGAGCGATACCGTGTTATACAAGGGATACCTGTATAAGAAATGAAACTTATTTATCCTGGAAGTAAATAATTAATATGCCAATTCACAATTAACATGATGATGTATTGTTAAGGATTTTGATGTAAAATTATATTAAATTGATATGATATTTTCATAAAAATTAATATAGACATAAAGAGAAATATTCTAGAATAGTAATAAAGATAAAAATAAAAACACATTTGAATTTGAATGATTAAAGTTATGCTAATTAAAAACATAAATTACAAAATCAATAAAGTTCTGAGATGAATATATGAGTAATAGAATAGCAGACACAGGTTAATTTATGGGATATTAATTATAATTACTTTGATCACTAAGATCTCAATAATAATCTTAAAAAATTGCCATCTTTTTTCTTATTTAGAAATATTTTTCTTTCAAAAATCCTGTCAATCCACATTGTCCTTATAATCTCTACAATTTCTTATATAAGGCAAAATTTAAGTTCTCTCATTTTTTCTCCAGATGCTATCAATACTTTGTTACATAACACAATGTCTTTTCAATAATTATGAATAAAATTGTGTTAAGCTTAGATTATAGTTAATTGAGCATCAATTCTATTTTTAAAATAATGCTAGTAAAATCCAGTTTAACAGTGGCTGGTATATTCTAAACTAAAAATTAATATAAATATGTTTATATAAAATTTATATTCATAAAATGATTATGTTAAAGTAAATTAAATCTAAAAACTATACAGGGAAATATATACTAAATATAAAATCCGATCTTATATTTATATATTTGAATTTTTTCAAAATTATAAAAAAAAAACGTTACATTTTTAAAATATAATAAATTTCTTCGGTTGACAGATGACCCATTATATGTAATATATCTTCATTTTTATTTCATAAATTCTTTAAATTGGATGATTACTTTTAAAATTAGTACATATAATTCACAAATAATTAATTCGCCATTAATAAATTTAAACATGACATCACTGCTTTATAATCTCTAAAAAGAGACATTTATCTTATAAGTCAATCAAAAGCGATTTCAACTTCTGAAATAAAAATTTGTAAGTATTAAGAGTAATAATAAAATATAAGAGTATAAATATTTTAAAAATGAAAAAATAAAAATTAATTTGAAAATTAATGTCGTCTGGCATCGTCTGCGGAATTTCAAATTTTTAAAATAATTATCACTAAAATTTATATAACTTGTTTAAAAATAGTATTATTCGAATGAAATTTATAAATATCAATTGGATAGTTAAATTCAATTATCATTTAATTACAATCAAATTTAATTTTTAATTTTCGTATTATGTCGTACATCTGTAATATTTACGTCAAAATGACGTATTTAAAGTTCGAAATTATTGCTTAAATAAACTAAATTAAAAGGAAGAAATAAAAAAAAATCTAAATTACGAAAACTTGAAATGAAAATATTAAAAAAAAAATAATACTGTAATATATTTTTCTTTTAATTTTTTAAAGAAACAAATTTATACATATTAGTTTAATTTCTTTTCAAATATTTTAATCAATTTTCAACTTATTATTATTTTTTTGTTTTGTTCGAATTTAATTAACCTAAAACTATTTAATATAAAGAGAAAAAATAAAATTATAAAACAAAGCTTCTTAAATTGAGTGATGAATTCTCAAAATTGCTTTCCTTAATCAATTCCGTTCGTGATGTCATCTCAATTTGCACGTGACGTCACGTATTTGTACAATTTTTTTTTTTTTTGAATTATGAATTGATTTATGTATCTAAACGGCGTAATTTTTTATTCTTCATCTTCTTCTATTTGAAGTTTGAAAAGTAGGAGGAAAAAATAAGGAAATAACGATTTCAATTAAGATTCAACTTTTGTCTTTTCTGTTTCTTCTTAGAAATCATTTCTTATGATCCAAAAATGTCTCGTAACGAGTGTCGTAAATCCTTTTCTATGACCGGAGAAAGGGGGAAGACAGAATTTATTTTCGTCATTTCTTCTACGCAACACCAGAAACATTTTTTTTCTTTTTTTTTCGATCGTTATGACGAAATTTTAACCTTTTTATCCGTTATATCTTTAAAAATGGCGGTTAATCAAAATTTTTACTAATTTATAACGCCCATCCGATAATTATTTCTCTATCGATTTGTTAGATATAATCCATTAAAGAGATTTCCTTCCCTCAATACATCTTCATGAACTAAATCCTGAAAGGTTAGGATCTCTTTTGCATCCATCTTTCCAACTTTTAAAGAGAAATTAAGAAAAATTCATAATATTATAAGAAAATTTTAATTATTTTCTCTAATCTATCAGTTTTCATAATAATTTAAATGTCATCCAATGAAATTTTTCGTTCCTATTGCATTTGACTTCACCCTATTTTAGCATTATTTACTAACAAAGAATACAATTGGTTACATTCTTAGCCAATGGATTTGAAGGATTTATAAATTAATGGGTTTCAAATCAGCCTAAGTTTAGTCTAATTTTTGCCAAACTATAGAATGATGTCCAATATTAGCCAGATATTACATTATCTAATAACTGTTGCTATTCGGGATTTCTAATAATATAAATCTTTCCAACCAAAATTAGCAACGTACTAAATTAGCAGCCAATGGGGTCCTGCTTGATGAAATTAAGTTCAGAACTCACAACGGACTGGCTAACACCTGTGTGGAGATCAATTAGAAGGTTAAAAGATGAGGTTCAACGAGCCGCGCCTGGATTTCTCCTAGAAATCTGAAAATGTGGGATCTAGAATTGAATTTTTATTCCCAGATATTCAGTGAATGCTTCTACTACACATTTCTCCTTGATGAGAACTCAAACTCCTTTATATGTATCGTGTATTAGGATAAAGAAGCCTTATTGGAACCACTACCGAACAAAATCCTTTAAATCTAATAACTGTTGCTATTCGGGATTTTTAATAAAATAAATCTTTCGAACTAAAATTAGAAACGACTAAATTACTTAAATTAGCAAACAGTGGAGATGAATTGAGGTTCTGCTTGAAGAGGTTAAGTTCAGAGCCCACTACGGACTAGCTAACACCCATGAGAAGGCCAATTAGAAGATTAAAAAATGAGGTTCGACAGACCCCGCCCGGATCTCTCCTAAAAATTGAAAATGTGGGATTCAGAATTGAATTTTGATCCTCCTATGTGAACTCAAAGTTTTATTAAAGAATATATACCATTATATATATATATATCCTATATTAAAGAAACATTTTATATATATTTGCACTAGGACCATGCTATCGAAGAAAATCCTTTAAATCCATTTCGATTTTTTTATTTCACATTCTCTAGTTGAGTTAAAAAAATATCATGTTCCAGATAAATTCTGTTAACTATGTTCAGAGATAATCAAGAATTTTTCATCGTAGAGAAGCCCCGAAGAAATTATATATATATATAGGATATTGTAGTTACGAGGCATTTTTCTAAAGACTACAAAATAAATCATAAATTAATCATTAAAGTAAATACTTCCTCTTGAAAAAAAAATCTTAAATGTAATAATAACAATATTCTAAAAGATTGTTGACAAATGCTATTATGTTCGGCAATAAAGGATAAAAGGGCACTCGACTTCCAAAAATATCGACATGTAAGTAAAGGACGACAATATTGGATATAGTAAACTTTATTAGTATATTATTATCCTTTTGATAAAATATAAAAGTTCTCTTTCTTTCTGTTACGAAACACAATAACTCGTATACGAGCCTATAAAGTACATCTCCATTGAAATGAACGTGTTTCGTCTAGATGACATTATTCAGAAATCAAAACCAAACTATTCCGAATTAGATTTATCACTTAATGAAAACTCTAGCTTACGAAATTATTGCTTAGAGCTAGAAATTTTCCATAAAAAAAAACGAAAGAAAACTCATCGATATCGAACGATACGCATCGAATACTGATGTATCGTGCGACATTATCAGACACCAAACAAAGACTCCATTTACCTCTTCAATTCGGTTTAAAGTAACTAAGCGATATTCCCCTTAGGCGGCTTCATCGCCATATTCGTCCGAAAAATGGCGAAATTAAAATTATTAGAATAAATTTCCAAGACATCAACCTTAGAAAAGTTAGTTTGATATACTCATAAAGTCGGGAATCTCCTTTAGGATTTTCTCCTTTTTTTTCGATGGAAAAATATATAAATTATATATATATACGTATATGGTATATTTTAATCTTAAAGTTAGCCGAAGGGGAGCAGTAAGGAACACTCTATGGTCATATCCGTCAGCGTTCAACTTTAGCACCATTCACTTTAATGGCAAAGTCTAAGACAATTGATGGGGAAAGGAACAGAAGCGGAAATAGTCGACCGTTAAAACGCCTTTTGGCGGAAGTTGTTGGAACCAGGAAGTGAAGTAACGATAAGGAGACTTTAAAACTAGAAAGTGATGAAACGATAACTTGCAGCAACTACAATAAATGATTATAGAGTTATATAGAAGTAGATAATGTTAAAAAATGAAGTTCGTAAAAAGAAAGATTAAATATATATTTATTTTTTTAAAGGAAAATTTTTATTTTTATTTTACCGTAATAAAATTTATAATATAATGTACTCTCTCTTTTTTAATAGTCGGGAGTAAGAGTAATTCTGTTAGTTTCGAATTTGTGCGGCAGATGGCGATACGCGATTTTTTTTTAAAGTTGAAATCTATTAAATTAAAAAATAGGCGTTATAAGAAGACCATACTGTTTGTCTGACTGTTATCGCTCTGAATGTTTTCGCAAATAACTTTCGAACTAATTAGTCGTTTTTCCCCAAATTTGGTAGCCACGAAGCCATTAAAGATGGCTTCAAACACGGCATCTTTCGATCCTAAGCTGTTTCCATTTTTAAAAATGGTGGACATTCAAACTTTTCAGATTTCCTTTAATGGCGGTGATGTGGGTCAGGAGTTGGTTTATCGAATAATTCGTTTTTCAGGCCAAATATTCAAAAATGGCGGCGATGTTTGGAAAGTAGGCGATCTGTTCTTTGCAGAACTGTTTGCAGAAAGCGTAAAATCAAAAACCGACTGAGAAAAACTTATTTAAAATCGATAAAGAACGGTAAAAATCATAATATTTGATCTTTATACGCTTTTTTTTTCTTAAAAATTTCGTAAAATATCCATAAATTGCATATAACGGCTAGGTTTAATGCTGATTACAGGTAGAAGAATGTTAAAGCAAACTTCCTCTAAGTGAAAAATATATATTAATTTCCGCTCTTTGGACACCCGATCGAAATTTTAAAAGCCCATAACGTTTAAATCCCATAAAGAATGCGGCAATTAGCTTAAATTTATAAATTCTTTGTTTTGTTTGACAAGATTAATCTGATGTTTCCCAATAGCAAAGTTTCTGCATTCCTTCTTCGGAACTGCATTACTGGCAATTTTTCCTCGGTTTATCCGGTTACAAGTCTACATTATACTAAAGAGTAAACGTTTAATCAACATATAGAAAGACATAAATCGGGGTTGTAAAATTTTAGCCCGTTGATAACATCGACATCCATTCTATTTTCCTGAAGAGCAATTGTTTAGTAAAGTTTCCCCATTCCCGTACGGAATAACAGTAAATCCAGAAAGAGGTAATTCTCGAGGTAATCTCGTACAGATAAGCGAAGGGGCAACGGGTGGCAATACGTTTAAAAATCAAATTCCATTACCATAGTATCCATTAGATTGTGGAAAATACGGTTTCCGATTATTTAAGATTCATCCGGAATCTAAACAAGAATTCCTTCATATATTCTCTCTTGGATTGTCGATGATGAATAGCATTTGCCAGGTAATAAGGAAAAGGCGTAAATCTCGGCATCTTACTTTTAATATCGTCTGATCACGTGGTTACAGCATGTAGTCGACAAGCTTCAATAATTTACAGTCCCTTGCACTTTTACGCTTCAGCTGTTTTCAAGGTAGTTTTTATTTTAAGTTGACGGAACCACCATTACTACGACACCTTTAAATTTCGCTATAAATTACTTCACCTTCTTTTTTTTTTTTTTTCTTTCCTTCTTCCTTAGTATTGCTGCTGCTGCTGCTACTACTATACTACCACTACTACTTCTTCGATCTTGTATGGGAGAAAATGGCAATTCGAAAAATGCCATTTCTTTGTCTTGCTTTGTAATTCTTCTTTCTCTCTCCTCTCTTTCTCGCTCTAGAGTTATTTATTTTGTGAAGTTTTAAAAATCTACTAATGCCGAAGTTTGAAAGGTAAGAGAAAAAAAAGAGCACATTTTATTCGTTCTTATAAACGAACCGTTCCAATAAACATTTATTTCTGTGATGGGAATTGGGATTTTTGCATCGTTCGGTTATAGATTACATCGGTTTTTAGCGTGACTCGTTTCAGTATAACCATAAACTTAAGTTATACAAAAAAAAAAATTCTTAATGCCTACAAGAATGATCTTCCGCAGTTGTGGTATAATTATATACCACAACTGCGGAATAATTTTTTCCTGTATCTTTTACAGGAACTACAATTAAGAGGAATTATTGTAATTAGAAAAACAGAAAGGAAAAAATCCTCATCAGGAATCCTCTACGAGGAATAATTCCTCTTAATGCCTGTAAGAGGAATTAAATTCTGTAATTAGGAAAACAGGACGGAAGATGAATTATAAGACAGAAATATCATATGAATTTCTCTCATAATTTACTTTTCTAAATCAAGATAGAATATTACATAAATAAATATGATACTTTTGATATTTAAGAGATACAATCTCTTGAATATATTAAACAAATATCAAGATTATATCTTGATATTTGCTTAATTTGTTTAAGATTTTATATTGAATATTTATCTTAAATATATGCAACTAGTCAATAATTTTGAAATGTGGCACAATTTCCACATTTTTAAACAAATACAATAGGTACTCATTTAATATCATCTCGGTTAATATCATTTTGTTATAATATTGCTAGCAAAAGCTAAATTAATTAATTAGAAAATTAAACATTTTAAGGCAGTGAAACAGAAGAGCATCTTATTTTCTTACATTTCTCTTCATAATAAAGAGAAAATGAGGAGGAAACTAAAGGTAGTTAGAGACTACTGTTAGTTTCCTCCTCATCCCCAAGATAACCATATTCTATAAGGTTATCTTGGGGTTGAGGAGGAAACTAATAGTCTATGAACAATATATTAGTTAATTTCTACAGAGAGCATTTGGCCAGACTGGCTGGATGAAAATGCTCTTGTTTTTCAATAAGAGGATGTGGGATCAAATTAGTAACCCACTCCTTATTTAAAATTTATATGAGTGGTCCATGCCCTGAGCTGGGGTGTTGGCAGGAAATATCTGACACTCCAATCCTGGGCAACATTTTCTCTTCATAATAAAGAGAAAATGAGGAGGAAACTAAAGGTAGTTAGAGACTACTGTTAGTTTCCTCCTCATCCCCAAGATAACCATATTCTATAAGGTTATCTTGGGGTTGAGGAGGAAACTAATACATAATATAGCCAACACAACACAACTCCTCTGACAGTAAACATGCACAAATAATTTTTTTAGAACACATTTTTATTCAATATTTATTACTGAAAAAATTATTTATTAGTCTGAAAAAGAAAATAATTATTTAATATATTTTTTAAACTTAAAACTAATAAATTATGAGCAATGAGAAAGTTATTGCTGACAGCAACTCCCCAGCCCTGTCCATGCCAAGCTCATTTATCCCTATCTTGTACAATTAGATAGATTTCCAAGTGTGGCAATCTGTAAAAGGGTTTGGACTGACAGAGCTATTATGATTAGCAAATGATTGTTAACCAAAAACCTAATCATGGTCATAATAGCTGTGAATTCTAAGTTGACTTTTTTATTAGAAATTAATTTTCTTTACTCATAAAGCATAATACATAATTGCTATGTAACATTTTGCAATTAACATATACAATTAAATCATACTTTTGTTTCAGTTCATTCCATTGTTGAACAATAATACAATAATGTTTAGATTAGAAAAATTACCAAATATTGTTCTTTTTAATATCAACTAGAAAGGAATTGAGAAACATAATCTCAGGCTAGGCCTATGGGATTTTTAATTTCAGTTAAATGTTATTTCAGTTAAAAGTTGCAATTTTCAGGAACCTAACCCTGATGTTAAACAAAGATCCACTGTGATTGGATTCATTTGTATACTGGTATTATAACTGGTAATAATAAATATTGCTGACTCAGAATAGTTGATATAATAAATTAGATTTATTTATTTTATAACTCACTTATTTATTCATATATTATGTATTCCATAATTGACTGTAATATTACCATCTTATTGTATTATAACATACTAAACTAAAGAAATTTTGGTTGCATTCAATAAACATTTTTTGAATTTAATATTGTTTTATAAAATGAATCAATTCACAAAATTTGATTAATATTTTTAGATTCATCTTTAACTTTCATAACAGCTGCAACTCTTGTGAATATCATTTAACAAGTCTTTGACAAGCATTTGCATCACAGTCAGAGCTCTTAATTCTTTCCAAATGTTCTTGCAATTTTTTTTACTCTTTGATAAATACTTTGACAATTTACAAAACTCAATTGCTGTTTTGAGAAAAACTTTATACAATCTTGCACACATTTTCAACAGATGTGTGTATATATATATATATAAAAAAAAAATTATAATTTTATGTTGCTTTTACTAAATTTTTAGCAATCTTCATTTGTTTTTCCTTCAATATATGAGTATTTCAACTGGTTTAGAAAATCAATTTTCCAAAAAATATTTGGTAATAAAGAGCTTAACACTTTCAAATTATGCATAATTTATATATGTATTTTAGGAACAGAACAGACAATTTTCTATTCTATCATAATTCTTGAGTTGATGTTACCACTGAATTATGCTATATTTTATTTATAAATATGTTTCATGATCAAAATTAATTGCATTATTTTCATTTCGAAGTGTTTTTGCTTTGATTCTTTCCTACACACAAATAATTCTTTATAATTTAAAAATCAAAACTAAATAAAAAAAAGTATAAGATTTCAAAATATATTAATATGCCTACAATCTACAGGATAAACATCATAATTCTAAAAGGAACCACTCCTAAGTTACAAGAAAAATTTTCAAGCATAAATATATCAAATTTATAAAAACTAAATTTCCAGACAGTATCTAGTATTTTTTGCCCTAAAGAAACTTAAATTCTAAGCAGTTCAAAACTACATCTAAATACTTTAGCATATAAGTGAAAATTTTAATGCTCTAGTGAATAATATAAAAAAAATTGCATTATATTGAATACTAAAATATAGTGTTATATAAATAAAAAATGCTAATAATTTTATACATAAGCAAAACAACTATAAAAATAATAAATAAGCTATGGAAATGGATATAAGAAATTATAGATTTAATAGATATACATAAAAATATACATAGATATCTATAATAAAGATAACAGATATACATAGATAAGTCATTGTAATAATGGCATATATCAAAATAAAAATAGTAAGTGGAATAAAGTCACCACTTAATATTTTTATTTTGAATTTCCCTTTTTATTTTAAATGTAATATATGAAGTATTTTTAAATGCCCCAAGTTCATTTCTTTATTATATCTTGAATAATTGGCAATAAAAATTATAATCAAATTAAAATTACAGATATTGCAATAATTTCTTGCTGCAAATAAATAAATTTCTTGTTTCCTTTTTAAATAAATAATAGAACATTTGAATGCACGTATATATGCAATTTATTTATTTTTTAATATTAAATGTATATTGTCTATAATTCCAATTTTTTGAGTATTTTGCAGATTATCTGGGGAATCAGTTATCCATGGGAAGTAATTTCTCTACTACTCTGGTTAACTGAGAGTCAACTGTAGGTATTAAAAAATTCAGATTTCAATATGCTTATCCTATTTATGTGAGTCAACATGCTTGTCCAAAAATTTTTTTATTCTAATAATGAAGAAAACAATTCATTTGAACTTTTTGAAAGATACTTTAACAACATTAAGCAGAATTCCCATATTCATTGATATATCTGAAAAATTAAAATTAGAAAATTTTTGGAAAATATAAGATCATTGCTTACCAATGAGCTGCAAATGGCCTACATAAATCTAAATGAAATGGTAGATTTTTAAGTTCTTTGAGCCGCACTGATGCTTCTATGTACACAAATAGCAACCACAGAGAAATTGTTGGAAGACAAACTCCTCTCTCTGTAAAAATAATCAAAATACATTTATTCCTTTTTTTATAAATAAATTATAACATTTATATATTGTAAATTGTAACAATATACAGTAGATTCTAAACATATAATTTTAAAAGCATTGCAGATTTTAAACTTTTGTTATACTTTTTATTTTTTGATCATATTTTAACCAAGAAAAACGATGAATTCTTAATAATTAAACAATAACTTTTTAATTTTATTTATGATATTAATACCAAACCATCAGCAAAAATATCAGTATAAAAATGTTGAGACATTTTTATATTGGTATTTTTATTGATAGTTTGATTAACAGACAGAAAAAATTTCACCAATGACGAACAATATATTTTATTGTAAAATAAATTTTACTAGAGAACTTATTATAAAAACAATATATGCTTCCATAATAAACTCCTTCACAAAAAGCAATTGATAAAATGCCATGTAATAGACAGGAAACAATAAAATTTTCCAATAGAACAAATATTTATAATAAATTCAACAATCCTAAACAATAGCAGTGTATAATTAGCAAAAATAAAAAATTAAAATTATAAATACTATACAAATAATTGTTCTAACATATAATAATTGCTGATGATAAGATGCCATCTATTGGACAGGGAAAAAAAATCAAAACTCTGTTTCTTGATATCTTTGTTAAGTGAAATTAATGCAGATATGTGCTAGAGAATAAAGATAAAATTATGCAATGAAAGCAATGTCTATTGTTTGTTTTATATAATATAAACATATTTTTGTTTTAGATACATTATATAAACATTTATTTTTTTATATATCAGCTTTTCTTTGTTATTCTGTTATATAATGAATTTAACATACTACAAATCATGAGTATGATTTACAAATATCATATTAATAAATTACAAGAATAGCTCAATTCAAATCAACGAAAATTCTAAATTTGATTAAACAAAAGTCTGATTCATATAGAGAATAAAATTCTATTTTTCAAATTTCCTAAATTGAAAATAAAAGCTTCTTCAAGTTTCAAGAACTGATGGAAAATCAATGAAAATATCGCAATAGATCTTTAATAACATTTCATGCATCTATTCCAAGAATGGCCAAACTTTATATCACTACAAGTCACAGGAGAATCTCAAATACTTTAGAACTGCAATCAGTTTATTTCTGGATTAGTAAGAATCACATCAGGGTATTTTTTGGGTAATCTTAAATTAACAATGATTTCAAAAATTGTTTATTTATTTCACATGCATTTATTTCATATAGATGCATACTACTTTTTATGATAAATGAACAAATTACAAATATATTATTTTTTTAAATTAAATTGATATTTGCTCCATATTAGCTATTGACTTTCATTGATTTATTATTGGTTCATGTATGAAATCATATGGAAGGTACCAAAAGAGCCATACATGACTTGCAAGCCACAGTTTGGCCATCATGGATCTATTCTATCTAATAGTGAATTTTGAATTATAATTATTTATTTATAAGTCTAAATTTAATTTGAAAGTAAAAATTGTTTGATATATCAGAAATATTGGTTTGTAATGAGTATATAAATATGGAAATTATATTAGTTCAAACAACAAATCTTTTGCTATGTCAAAATTCTCTGCTTTCAATAAAACTATTAAAAGAAAAACCAGAACAAATTTTTTTTTAATTATAGATTATTTCAAGCTAGCTAAAGTGTTCTGATAATGCCCAGGCATTTTTTGCACTTAATCAGCCCTTAATTAAATAAAATTAAACATGTAACCAGTTTATATTTTTACATTTTAATACTCCTAATTTTTAAGAAATAATTAATAGTCAAACACAATCATTTTTGAAAAAGCAATTATATATTTAAAGTTATGTCATATGACATTATTTACAAAAAATATTAAAATCCCTGTGAAAGCATTCTAGGAGACAATATTTATTTTGGACTGACCAGCTAATTGCATGATAAGGAATCTGTCTTTCATAGAGAAAATGGGATCAAGTCTTAGATCTTATCAGAAAGGTCTGGTTAGTCTTTGATGAGTTTCTGATTTGTCATCAAATATTCCTTATGTAGATTCAGCAGCATAAACTTTTAAAAATAATCTACAGAACCTAACTAAGCTAATTTTTCTGTCAATCCCTATCCTTCATCTGCCAATTGACCCCATACTGTAGGTAGTTAGCAATAAGCTCTACAATATCCCACTTTTTAAAGTAAACATATATTTGTTTATTTTAAAAAGTGGGATATTGTAGAGCTTATTGCTAGAGTTTCTTCTTTATTGGTTTTATTCTGCTTTCCATCTGGGAGGGTACTAAGTGGCAGATCACTTTGAATATCTATTATGAATTACTCATAGCCAAGGTGGAATTAGCTAATGAATGAAAAATGGAGATTCAATGGACCAAATCTATATATTGAGTATAATCTGAAAATGTAGAACATAGAACTAAACATTGATCTTCCAGATGGAAAAATTATGAAAATTAATATGTCTCTCATATGATTTAATTAAAATACTGTGCCAAGTTGAAAATTGCAGTCGCTAGTTTATTTAACATAATTATAATTTGATAAGAAATGTTTATTTTGCATAATTTATTAATATCTACCTATAAAATAATCAAAGTGTTCGTAAAAATGTCAGAATTTGTGAAGTGTTCTGTCATAGAAAAAGTTTGGGAAATGCTGGATTAGACTATAAAATCAACAGGATGGAATAAAAAAAAATCCAAATTCTATTGAGGGCTGGTTGCACAAGTCTTAATTTGCATGTTAAAACAGGCTTTAATATGCAGGTTTAGCTTGCTGCATTGCACAAGATCAAATCTCTAGGATAAACTGCCAGCTAATTTAGGTAAAACTGCCAACTAAGTGCCAGTCAGTTTTGGGCGGGTTAAAATTTATTCTATAGATTATCCATCCAAATACTATGGCAGAATGCAGCAATTCTGAATTTGAAGGTGATGATAATCTTGATAAGATTATTTGGATTATATTTATCTCAATTCAGAATGAATATTTTTGTAAAAGATAGATCATTTACCCTTCATGATGATATATTTCATGAGAGATTTAGTTTAAAGAAAATGAACAGTCTTATGGTTACTGTTAAAAGTAAGTGAAATATGCACTTTATAAATCAAAAGTCTATTATTTTATTTTAAATTTGTAAAGTGAATTGTTACTAGCATATTACATATACATATATATGTCTGTGTATTATAATCACATATATTGACCTATAAGAGTAAATATCAGTAAAACAGAAATACAGACCTATATTTTCAGATCAACATTAGACCTATTATTTTAAAGTATTTGGGTATTATACTAGTATATGTTTAATCATACATATACAGTATTTTGGTGAATATTTTTAAAAATAATGAACTAAAATCAGAGTTGGAAATATTCAAAAACAATAAATAACTTTAATTAGTCTTATGGTTACTGTTACAAAAATTAGTACATATTTAAAATCAACATGAAAAAAATTTTTACATTTTTTTATATTTTTTTTTAATTGATTTTTTTTTTGGTCACTATATTTTACAAAACAAAAAAATAAGCTTTTGGCATATCCCAAATTATTAGTCCATCCAATACAGATTCAAATCTTTTCTTAAAATTCAACAATAAAAAAATTGGAATAAAAGTCTAAGAAATTAATTTTAAAAACTAATTAATATGAATATTACTTACTCTAAATACAAAAATACTAGCAAAGTGTGCCAAGCATTGCTCAAGCATAGTTTGGAAACAATTTGATACATGCATCTCTATCTTAAAATCTAAAGAAATTTCCATGGTAAAGGGAATGTAGTAACTATCTTCACGCTATTTGCCTGATAGCTAACTTATGTCTGTTGTATAAGATGTATGATATTTTCTTTACTGATAAAGGAGTTCGTGCTATTTACTGATAAAAGGATGTGCAATTAAAAGTTTGGAGACAATTGTTCCAGCTAGTATATCAACAAAGCCTGATTAATATTTAAATGCAATTAATTTATATAAATAAAGTATCAATATATTAACATTAAAAATTGTAGGAGCAAGACAGTTAAGTAATATGTTACTCCTTCTTTAACCTGTTGAATGCCTTTGCATCAATAGACATCAAGTGAAACAAAAAACAAGAAAACATTCAATCCTAATTTTATTAATCAAGCTTTTACAAACTGGTTTTATTGTGTGTATTTGTTGAAAATATGTCCTTCTGACAGTGGTTCCTAAATTTTTTGAGTTGCCAAAATATTTTTTAAATTACATATAAACAAGCATTGTTTATATTTGAGCAGCTCAGAGCTGATTGCGCGACTTCTGATTTAATCCGCAGAATAGTTATCGGTAGAATAACTTTAACCCGTTCAAAAATCTAAAGATTAAGTACAAAGTGTTGCATGAGAAAATAAACATTTCTTATCAAATTATAATTATGTTAAATAAACTAGCGACTGCAATTTTCAACTTGGCACAGTATTTTAATTAAATCATATGAGAGACATATTAATTTTCATAATTTTTTATGGAACACTTATTGATCTTCTGCGGAACATTAATGTTCCGCGGAAACATAGAATAAGAGACATATTAATTTTCATAATTTTTTATGGAACACTTATTGATCTTCTGCGGAACACCAATATTCCGCGGAAACATAGTTTGGGAAACACTGGTCTAATCTATCAAAGTTATCCCAATTATGCAATTCGATAAATGATATTTTTGAAATTTTTAGAAAAAAATCAAATATTTTATAAAATGAGCTATAAAATACTGAAAAGTAAAAAAATATTGTAGATAATAAGAAAATAATAGTTAATTCTGTTAAAATAAAATAAAATATCTTAATTGCTCATTTTTTGTTTTAATTTCACTGAAATTTAGGAGAAAATCGCAAAAAACAAAACAACACTCTTAATTACCAATAAAAATAAAATAATGATTAATGTCAAATAACATTCAAAAAATATAAAAAATAAGAGCATGTGTGCATATGAACATTTTAATTAAAAATATATTGTTATTTAATTAATTTTAAAGAATTTATGCTTTCTAAAAACTGCACATCAAAATAAAATTATAAACACAATGAAAATTCCTGTATTCTTAAAACTTCACAGAGGTAAGATGACATTTAGTAATTGATAGGGTTGGAGAAAACTTTATTAAAACTAATCTAATACAATAATAATAAATATATTTTTATGTAAAATAGATGCAGGTTTAAAAATATGTTATAAAAATAATAAGAACTTCCATAAAAAAAATGCATTATAAAAAGTTAATTAAACATTTTTTAATAATGGAAAACAAAAAATTTTTTAACAATGTTATTTTATAAAAGGAAATTTAACATTCCTAAAAGATACGAGATATAATTTGCAAAACTATAAAACTAAGATTATAAATATAGATTATAAATTAAAAAGATTATAAATATACAAATGAATGTTCTAATATGTGATATCATATGTTGAAATTGACAAAGAAAACATGTTATACAACAACATATACTTTCTTCTATATGTACGGTATATTTCAAATAATCATATATATATTATATATTTAGGAATGATAAAAAAACTAACATTTAAGAATCTTATAATTTCTTTTAACTCACTGGAAACAGTACCCCACTTATAGCATGTGAGCGTAAAGTTCAACCTTTATAAAAATTCAACTTTCAAATATATTTTCAGGAAATCACAACAGCACTTGAAGCAGGATAAATACACTAATTATTATTAGATATATATAATAAACACTACATATACTAATAATACAATAGTTTTCCAGAAACGTTTTCAGCCTACTATGGCTCTCCTCAGCCGGTAATCTCAAGTGAGCGACGAGCTATTTCAAGTGCTTGTTGTGATTTCTTGTGTTATTAGAAGCAGCAGAACTTAGTCGTTTATAGTTATATTTTCAGGAATACATTATACATAAAATAAAAGGATTGTCAATAATTATATATTTTTTTAATAAATAATTCAAGATATGTTTTGGGAAAGTTTCATTTAATATAATTTTCTATTAAAAAATTAAATAATTTTATTTTCATAACTTACCTGTGTGCCAAACATATTGTACCCATACATATGTACTTGCTGCAAAAAATAGCCAATGAACTGGGATGAAGAGAAAACAAATCATGTCTGAAGTGAATGCAATGAACACAAAAAATACAGAAAATGCCTGAAAAATTAAGAGACATCATCAGAATTTAATAATAAATAAATTCAATGCTAAAATTATAGAAATAAAAATTATAATATATTATAATGTTATGTATTGATAGCAAAACAAAGAAGTTAGCTATCATTAATGTTTTTGTTCATATCTGGCAGAACAATACTCTTGTAAATAATTTTATTAAGTTAACTCTGGCATAAGCAGTTAACCCAATAAAATATAAGCAGTTATATTTAATAGTTTATATAACTCTGGCATGTTTTATACTTAGTGAAACTGACATAAAACTAATTATTTTGAAGGAATCACTAAATAAAACTTATTTTCAAAAATTAATTGATAAATATTAATTTATAATTATTACATTAAATTTTAATAATTTCTTGTCTTTTGATAAAACCACATTCATCATAGTAGATGAATAAATTTATTACTAATGTAATAAAAATACTGTATTTTCCAACATTTAAAAACAAAAAAGGACAGGTTATTTATAGTAAATTTATTATTATTTATTCAGCATTTTCAATATGTTTCTCATTATTCTATCAATAGTATAAATGCTTGGAATTTCCAGATTTAAATTAATAATAAAAAAATCCACACTTAACAGAACTATTAAGTGTAAATTATGCAATTTTATTTAATTAATTTAAAAAAATATTTTATTTAAAAATTAATTATTATTTATAAAACATTTTATTATGATATAAACATGAGCATTTAATTATAACACATTATTTTATATATAGTAGGTCCCAATTTACAAAGTTAATTTGTTTAAAAAAATTCTGCTTAAATCAAAAACTGCATAAATTTAACAATGCTTAAATTCAATATATGCAAATGAGTGCACTGACAAATGGAATGGTCAAATGAAATTTATGAATCTATTTTAACAATAGATAATAAAATTTAAGGCTAAAATTGATATTTTACAAAAATATAAACTGTTTATTGAATTTTTCATTAGTGTGTTATGGAAATTTAACAAAAATTAAAAGATTTATGCATCTGCATATCTCTGCATAAGTTGACCATGTAAGTCAGAGACCTACTGTATTATGTAAAATTTTATTAGAGAATTTATTATAAACTATTCTAATAAAATTTTATATTTATATTGATCCAAAGTCTACTTACCAACCCTTGATATTTGAAAGAATCGTAGACACTGCGAAGCAACAACCAAAAGGGCCAAAGGTACTCAAACCGAAATTCTAGCAGAAAATCAGCCAACAGTACCAAGGCCCATACCAGCAGGAACTTTAGATACAAGAAAGTACTGAAAATAAAAAAAATTTCAATCAAAATCTATTTTCATCATGTTATATAAATTAAAAGCAATTAAAAGCAGTAAAATAAAAAGCACTATTGCAAGATAAATTTAAATTTCACTTTTACTTTTAATTAACATTATTTAAATTTATTATTTCATTATGTCTGATCAAAAAAGCAAAGAAGTTAAAAATATAATTTATTTATATAATTTCTTATATTCTAACTTCTATAGTAATTTATAATGTATATAAAAAATATGATAATTACTGAAATGTAGACTAATTAAAATTTGACTATTTAGTTGACATTTTGCTTTTTCTTTTTAAAAATTAGTACAAAATTTACTGATGCAGACTTCATTTTTTTAGTTTTTATAGCTACTTAATTGATATTGTTTAATTGTTGAAAATATCTATCTCTGAAATTCCAAAAACACAGTTACAGAAGCAAAAACAATAGTATCAATAGCAAAAAAGTAATCACTGCTATGAAAACATAAACATCTTCACCTAAATAAACATTACCCTATGTTTTAATAGTCCCCAGTTTATATACATTCAAAATTTTATGCTCCTCAACTCCAGTAGTAAGATACCTTTTCATTCTACCTATATATTGTTCATCCATTTGTAGATGTTGTTATAGATTGGTATTGCATACACTCCTGATCTTCTCATGTCACTCACTTTGTCTTTGTCATTCCTTAAATTTGCAAATATGATACTTTTCCTCTTATAGACGAGTTTGTATGGTTTGTCTTAAGTAATTTTCTTTATAATCTTGTCCATTGTAGGATCATATACTATCGGGTATGACCACTGTTCTTGGCTGGATTGATCGTTATCTTGTAGTGTTGTTATTAGACTAGCACTGGTCATTGATTTAGTAATGCTGTTATATACGGCTTTCATAGTTTTATATTTATAACCGTACTTCTGACCTTGCATAATTATATAGCGGTATTCATGGTTTTTATCTTTTTGTTTCATGCAATGAGTATGTAATCTACCAAAAAGAGCTCTAAATCCCATCATTTTATAATTCATAGGGTCTTTTGACTATACTGGTATAATAACAGGAGTATATGTAGGTTTTTTATACTAATTCCAGGATTTATTAATTTTATACTGGTTACAGGTTTTTATATACACCTATTAATTTTACAGGTTTTTTTTTATACAGGTAGGCCTCGATTAGCGCGAATAATTGGTTCCACGAATTTCTCGCGCTAATCGAATTCGCACTAATCGAAGCATTAACTCTATGTAAAATATGGTAATTGGTTCTTGCTTTGTGAGATTCCGGCCATTAGCTAACTTCATGATGAATAACCACAATACTAACTGTTTAAGAAATATTTATTTTCATATTTTACATCATTGTTTATCATCTAAATTAATAACTTACCAGGAATTGCATCTCATATCATCATTAAACCAACCACCAAATCAAAACTAAAATAGAGAATCGAAAGTGTTACCAGGAATTGCGTCTCATATCATCATTAAACCAACCGCCAAATCAAAACTAAAATAGAGAATCGAAAGTGTGGCTTTCATTAGGCAAATAACGAGGGTGGCGGTTTATAGAGGGACGGCTTAAAGAGGTTCGACTGTATTTTTATATGTATCTTACTTAATAGATTTATTTGTTAAAATAAGCTGCATATTTCAAAAGAAATTATTTAATTAAAGAAAAATAATTACACACTGACATACAGTACTTGATCATAGGAAATTTTGACTTTTCTCTTTTAACAAAATATTACATTTAGAATGTTTACAGATAATATATGATAAAAATTCTTAATTTTTGAATAAGAATTTAATTAATTTAATTTTTAAAAGATATTAAATTACTTGACAAGTGAATGAGATATAGCCATCATAAATCAAATTTTGAAGTGCCTGATTCAGATATAACAAATGAATAACTTCTTCCTTAGTAATTAAATTAATTATTACATTAAATCTAAACAATTTGAAGATATAAACAAAAGATTATAAATTATTTCCTTAATTTTAGAAAAGAATCATTTATAACTTTATAGATTATTACTGAAGAATTAAAATACATCTTATAGTGTTATTTCTGTTTAATTTAAACTTGATTAAACTACAAAACATTCATTCACGTCAATCGAATAAATAAATAATTTGTAAATATTATTTATGACATAAGCGAGAAATTAATTTCAATGTTTCTTAATTTATAATGTTTATATAAGTTCAGTTTTCACAGTATGTAGTATAGTTTCTTTTCTTGATTTTTAAATTACTCGTTGTTGAATGCTTTATGATTATTATTTATTTTTTAAATTAAAGTTAGCGACGTTAATTTAAAGCATGAAGTTCATCGTTTGTTCAAGATATTGGATGATTTATAAGGGAGCTACTCATTTTTAAATCACGTCAAAAATATTAATTTATAGAGTTTTCTAACGTTATCCGTTAAAATTTATTGGAAAGAAAGCCAAATTTTGATTAAACTGAATTTATGCGTCCATAATTTACAAATTAAATATGCGAATGCTTAATCTGTAAAACATGACTGCTGTCGGAAACAAAATTTTAGTTTTATTGAATAAAATATTTACATCTCAAAAACACACTGTCGAGAGCGGAGTCCATCAAAGGGGACATGAATACAGGCTATCCCAGGCCTCACGATTTTAGGGGGCTCAGTTTATAACTCAATATGTTAAAAATATATATTTGTATATTTTTATATACTGTTGGACCTTCAGTATTTGTCAAAATTTGAAGTTCTCTATCAATGTTTTCGCTTGCACGCTTACCACGTATTATCAATTTTGTCATTTTAAATGTAAATATGAATATTATAATTAGACGTTATGTGACATCCTGTATTGTGTTAGTGTGATCGATAAAGTTTAAGGTAATTGTTAAACTAGAAAGTTGATATGAAGATTATTACTTACTTAAGTATAGTAAAGTCGAATTTTTAAACTTTTATAATCAAGATTATCTTGAGTAAAAATATACTATCGCTATTATCTTGACAAATGTTTAGTATACTTTTTGGATATGTAAAATATTTTGTGAGTTACAGCTGTAATCTTTGGAAAAAAGTAGGTACCTACTCAAAACAATAAACACAGTTTAGCTGGATTTTTTTATTTTAAATTTGGAACAATTTCAAAAATAATAGTTGCCCCTGGCAGTTTCTCTGAGAGGCACCGACTGAAAGCATAATGATAGAATATTTTACATATCAATATAATTTTGCTTTATTTATTACACTTCATATCTCATTTTAAAATAACGAGGGTGGCAGTTTATAGAGGGGCGGCTTAAAGAGGTTTGACTGTATATATAATTATAATGATTAAAACTCAATTACAGTAGTTACTGATTATCTTTTATCACAATGATCATTATGATAGAAATTTAACTCATTATAAATATGTTAAATATTATTTTAATCTGATATTTATATTTTAGAAAAGTATAATTTAATACGACATAAAAAATGACAGCTTTGGAACTTCAAATTCAATTATTAAAATATTACAGCAATTTGAAAATATAAAAATGAACAAAAATCGCAGATTTTCTTTTTGAAGTTTGGAACGCAGCTGCTTCTTAGATTGCTTAAGATCTGCTGAAAATTTTTACAAAATCAGATCAAAATAAAGGGGTATAGAAAGGTTCCCTTCTTAGCAAACACAATGCATGTCGCATCTGATCTATTTTTGAAAAAATTTAGAAAATATATATTTTTTAAGTTACTTAAAATTTCCTGAAAATTTCGGCTCGATCCAATAAAAATGATAGCTGGTAGAAGAAAGGGATTTTGTGTCTAAGAACATCTATAGATCGTATCACTCCATTGATTTCAGTCAAATTTGGAATATGTTAAGATGTTTCTGTGGTTAATGAATTCTCCTGAAAAATTCAGCTTAGTCGAATAAAAATAAAGACGGTAAAAACTTCTTTCAATGTGAATACTTCTACAAATCGCATCGATCAAGAGATTTCGACAGAATTTGAGCTTTAAATGCTTTACATTGTTTCTAAGAATTTTGACGCAAATGGATTAAAAATAAAATACATATTTAATGATATCTGTTTACATAATTATTTCCTTTAGAGAAATTTTCTCAGATAAAACCAATTTTCATCTAATATATAAAAGATAAACTAAGAACAATATTGAAAAATTAGAATATTTATTACAATTTAGAAAGACTTTTGATTGATGCTGTTATTTTATTTTCTTAAATCGTTAACCAAAACTAAACTGTTGGAAATATTTTAATTTCTTACTGAAGTCTGATGTGTAGTTTTTAAATATTAGATGTTTTTGAGTAAATATTGATATAATATTTTTAAATGAAAATCCTGTCTCTGAATAGCGTTCTAATGACGATGTGCAAACATAGTCATTAAATACGTATTTACTTTTAGTCCGATTGTGTAGAAATTCTTAAGAAACTTATTATATAAATCATCCATACAATATTTCGAAGTTAATCGAAATCAGTTGAGCGATGCGATTTGTAGAATATTTATGAATAAAAAGAGTTTCTATCCTTTTATTTTGTTTCTATTGGGATGAATTTTTCAGGAGTTCTAAAGCAATATATGAAACATCTCTACTGTATTCAAATTTAGTCAAAGTCGGTTGAACCATGTAATCTATAGAAATATTCATAGAAATGATGATGCATAATGCGATTATAGACGTGTCTGGAGGAGAAGAAAGAGAAGAAAAATTACATTTTTTTAATCGATTTTTTTTTCAAACTGGGGTTTTTTTTATTAATTGGCATTGAAGCTTCAAATTTATCGCACTATCTCCCTATTAAATAATTCTCTCGAATATGAATATAAAATTTATAATATTTAATTAAGAACATAAGTTAAAGCGAGCTGAATTTTAGCCATCATTCTTGTAATAAGAAAAATGTCGTTGGCTTCACTGTCTTGCTTCTTGATCTCTTCTTATTAATTACGATTTAATCAGTATTTTTAACCTACTTTCTCGAAAATCTTATAAAATCACCGTTGTCTGTGCATTCGCTTGTTTGTTTATCCATTGTTTATTTTGATAAGTTTTGAACTAATTAGTATATTTTAACGAAATTCAGTAAAGAGATCATGTCATCGAAGACGATCTCCACGTCATAATTTTTACTTTCTTATATTTATCTATTTCAAAATAGCACGAAAGGAAAACATGCAGATTTCTTTTCAGAAGTCATTTCAAGCATGTTAATTAAGTACTCGCGTCATAATTTTTACTTTCTTATATTTATCTATTTCAAAATAGCACGAAAGGAAAACATGAAGATTTCTTTTCAGAAGTCATTTCAAGCATGTTAATTAAATAAGCACTATTAGTCTGTTTTATTATTAAAATTCCTTTCAATTTTGAAAGTTCGATTTACTAATATGTAAATCGAACTTTCTAAAATATACTGAATTAATTTCAAACTATTCTTTATAATAAAATTTGTACTGTAACCTTTGCTGTTAACACACAATTTTGTAATGAGTATCAATATAAATATTAGTATAATCGACTGTTTATAGTATTCTATAATGGAATTTGATAATTCAATCTTACAAATAGAAGTAGCAGAAACAATATTGCAATTCAAAATAAATAGGAATTAAAACATTTGTAGATGTAATCTACAGATTTATCAGAAAATTTGGATTGAAGGAATAATTTTTAAAATCTTTCGTCTTCCCAATTTTATTAAAGATTTATTAAGTAATAATTTTATTAAGTATGAATCAAATTAAAAATTAAATATCGTGCGTTATATTCATAAAATTCTGAAGCGATAATCAGATGAAACAACTTCTTATCATATTTTTCTATGCGAGTTCTATTAGGTAGTACTTTTCTCATTGATGTAAAAGAAATCTCTCCTTTATTTACCACTGCAATCATACAACAAAAATATAATGCTTAATATAATTACTATTCATTCAGTTTTAATCCCTCTAAAGGTGAAATGAATTTTCTGATCTGTTATATATACACATTTTTAAGTTTCTTTTTTAACTGAATACTTGCCTTTAACTATTCTCAAAGAATCAGTTACTATTGTCCTCAGTGTAGTGCCAAAGTGTTTCGTGATCCTAATGCAAAAACAATATTAAGTATATATTCCTTTATTTATTAAACTCTTTTTATATCTTATTAAATTCTGGTCCCATTGAAAGAATGGGGAGGAGTATCTATTACACCTCTATTCTTTAGGTTTTGATTGAAACAGTTTCGATTTTCGGATGTTTGGTTCCAAAATTAGAACATGAAATCTCAAAATCGTAATTGTTTGAGTGAATCCTCATGTTGGATCTAATACAAAACACGGGTATTGACAAACCGAAATTTATCAATTCGAACTTTGTGGTGATACTTGGATAAATTAATTTTTAATCGATTTTCGGATGTTTGGTTCCAAAATTAGAACATGAAATCTCAAAATCGTAATTGTTTGGGTGAATCCTCATGTTGGATCTAGTACAAAGCACGGGTATTGACAAACCGAAATTTATCAATTCGAACTTTGGGGTGATACTTGGATAAATTAATTTTTAATATCTCATTTTATCTTTAGAAATTCTTTATTGAAGAATCTAAACAAGTTTTGGCTTGATGCTATATAGACTTTATCTCATTTTATCTTTAGAAATTCTTTATTGAAGAATCTAAACAAGTTTTGGCTTGATGTTATATAGACTTAAGAAGTTTTCTAAGTTGATGATGGTTTACATTAGTAGTCTCCAAAGTGTGAAGCTCGCATCCCTAGGGATGCAATAAATTTTCAAGTGTGCACACTATAAGTATAATATATATAAGTATATAATATATATGTTCGTTTGCATAATACACGCCTATTGTATGAAAGTGCGTGCCATTTTCTTTACTGATAAATGGATGAGTGATTAAAACAGTTTTGAGACCGCTGAACTATAAAATCAACGAGTCCTGTTAGTAACTTTGTTAGTAACGCTATTGTCTATTATTACTAGTTCAGAAAAATTTAATTTGAACTTCCTTGTTATTAAAGAAAAATTTTCAACATCGATCGTTTTAAACTGATAAATCGTTAACTTAAGGAAATTTTATGATTTCCTTAAGTTAATGATTTATCAGTTCAAAACGGGGAAAAATTAAATTTGAATCATCACGTTATTTATAAAATATTTATTTTTAAATTACAGGTTTGGAATATAATACAGTATGCCTTTCTTTGATCAATTTATATGCATAGTAGTCTCTTGATTAACTGGCATCGATTAGTCTATAGGGTTTCTTTGTTTTTGATAATGAAAAATATGTTTATAATATCTCGCTGACACCAATTTTAGATAATTGAAGACCATCAGGATCTCAATTAATCAATGGCATCCATATATGGATCATTTAGAACTCAGCAGGGATTGTTTTCGGTTTCTTTTATTACTATCCAACTTAAAAATAATAAAGAAATAGTTATTTTATAATGTATTCATGTATTTATTTATTTCTATATTTTTATTATTTATCGATGTTTACATATTAATATTATAACATTTATTTATTTAAATAATTCAAATCGTTCGCTTAAAGTGACAAAGCATATAATTCCATTCTAATATAACGTTAAATTCAGGTTAAACTAAGATTTTAATGGTTTACAGCTTTACACTGTCGAATTTATACGAAGAATATTTAGTGATATTCAATTGAGCTTTTTACAGGATAGTCAGATCAGTGATAGGATCGACTGTTGCATTGAAAGATAAGGATCAACAATACGGGTTCGGATTCCCTGTGGAGAAATAAAGAATAGGACCAAAAATTTGATCTAAGATTCTTCCGGTGAAAAGTTAACATTCTCCATGCTGCAACCTGACGACTGGAATGACTTAGGTCTAAGCCATATATTTCCTATAATAGATTACCAATAGATTTTGTGGAGTCAGTTAATATCATTATCTAAGATATTTTTTTATAATTAAACTGTTGTCTTAAATATATAATTTTATCAATATATTAAAAATTTAAAAATAAGCTCATAAATGTATCGAGAGATGGCGCTAAAATCAAATCTGCTTTCTGTTTCAATCTTGGTTTCGATAATAATAATAAAAAACTATTATTTTAATAAAATTAGATTATTCGAATAATAATTAAATTTGGATTGATCTAAATTATAAATAAGAGAAAATTAAGAGAAGAAAAATATTTAAAAAATCAAATTTATATTTCAGAATTTTAAATATATTTTTTAAATTATTAAGCAGAGTCGCCACCTGGGAACAAATACAGAAAATATTTAGAAATAAAAGACAATTGTCGAGTTTTGTAGAGCGGAAATTTCAATTCTTTCTGATTGCGATGTGAAGTATATTGCTATACTATTTATCCATAATTAATTATTATCATTAATAAAGTTATAGATAACGCAAATATTTTAAAATGCTTTGCTATAAAAATTTTAAAAATTAATTATGAATTTTTTTTATCACGTAATAATGTATATAGATAAAAAATATGTTAAAAATATGCAATTCAGATATAAAAATTCTCATTTCCAATTCTGTTTTCATAGAATAAGGGCGAAAGATCGTCCAAAAAATTATTTATGAAATTTTCTTTTATTTAAATTAGTGGTTAGATTCCAAATTGATCATTTTATCTTGGCATTCAGTCACGTGTTTTAAGTACGTTATCACCTATCGTCATCACAATCTGGCGTTCTTAGACCTCCGGCTCAGCTTCCAATCTTCAACTTCATCTCATCTATCACATGCCTTTACGTATTTATTTGTTCTTATCGTCTATTGTCGATCTGTAATTGTCGGTTCTCCATGGTCAAAATATCTCAATTCTTGTATCTACAACATTCAGATAAAAATTTTTTTCGGTATTCTTAAAGTTTTCTCAAAGATAAATGAACTATTTATATAATGTAGCATACGTCTCGTTTTTGCAAACTGTTAAGATAAGTAATTTGATAAACAGTATCATAATTTTTTAGAGAATAAATAAGCATTCTTATGACGAAGCGAAGACGTTGCGAACTTTCATTTTTACGTTTTCGCTTGTCTGTGCTATTCTAATGGCAGGAAGAAGGTGAAGATCTTGCTCCAATTTTGACTTCATAAATCACCTCCACCCAGTTTTTCCAGACGATGGGCAACCATCTGTTATAAGAATGTTTAATTGATCTCAAAACTATTTCAATCGCTACACTTCGGGGTTAACATCCTTGGGTAACAGGTCTTCCTTGTAGCATCGGGGCAATAATTTAGATCTAGAAAAGCTTTGACAGAGGAAGTGACATCATTGAGCCGGGCGTTGTTCCCGGATGGTGGATATGATAGGTGAATCAGTACAAGGCACCAATGACTATTTTGTTTTTCTAGTCGGACGGAAGAAGGATCGTGTGTTTAACCTACTTAGTAGTGTTGGGACTGGTACCTATAGTCTTATGGGCAGTTTACATTCAGTCCATTCCGAAATGGACCAACGATTTCGATGAAAAAATTGTATAAAAGAAATAAAGGTCTAACGCAACTTTACTGTTTATTCGCTCTATTTGGAAACGAAAGAGGTGACTAATGAAAGCATCTCACCACGTAATTTTCATAATTTTCTTTATGAAATTCTTTGATTATCCAGTACTAAAGCAAAGTTAAACTGGAGAGAGGCAAAAACTTACCTTTAGATATCACTGAGTCTGTTTCCTCGGGCAAACTATGTTAATGTAGTAAAAAGTAACAAGTCTAATTTTATGTGGAAGGTAATTAGAATTAGGAATTGGAAAATCTCGAGTTTATAAAAAAAAATGGTTGCTTTCTGCATAACCTATGCACAGTTACGTGTCTAATTTATTTCTTTTTTTTACATTACTTGTTTAGGAAATAAGAAATAAGTTTTTTAACCAAAATTTCTATTCGAGTGTCGATAAGGAAATAATAAAATATTTTCTAGAAAACAAATTTTATGTAATCTTATTACTAAAACACACTGCATAATTTCGTGAGAACAATGGACATATTTTAACAAAATTACTTTCTCTTCACGTTTCGCTATTGTTTTCAAGTTATTTCATAATTCATTTACCAAGATTTTGAATGTCGATAAAACGATTCTCATCGAAACGTGAAATGTAAAAATTTAATTAATGTAATTTTTTTTTTAATGGAAACATGGAATCTTCAGTTAAAAAAAAAAAATATTAATCAAACCAAATTTCTCAAAAAATTTAAAAGAATATAGATCATGTTCTATATTTTCATCTTTATTTTATAGTGGGAGAGGAAGGAAAAACATATTTTACTGGTTTAATTTAAGTATATATTTTTCTAATTTTTTAAATCCTTATAAAAATTTATAGTAACGTAATTTAAACATTTTAAAAATTAAAACTTATAGTATAAAAAGCAGTATGTATATATACATATGTTTACAGTATATATTTCTGTCGAGAAATTCTCAAAAAAAGAAGACTTTTATAATGGAAGGAGTTTGTCAGAAGTGGAAACTAATGTTGAAACCGGGGGTTCCTTTTTCCCCAAGGAAACGCCAGTGGCATAAGTCAATGGCCACCGCAGGGTGTTGTCCAAGTTGATTCCGTTGGAGAAAAAAGATGTTTGCAGTCTACCATTCAGTATGATGCGATGCAACGAGCGAGGGAAGATCGTTCAACTTCTTCTCATCCCGTGTCAAGTTCACAACACAAATAAGGAGAGGACGATTACCCGTCCAATGAGTGAACGTCCGAAGAATAATTTTCTCGTCATTTGTAATTTCAATGTATAAACTGGCTTACAATCGAATTAGTTAAGATTTCATTATAGAAATCTAGATCCGGACTATTAAATTACCATATTGTTTAACCTAAACGAAAAATAAGTGCATGTATTGTACATTTATTACAAATTACACTTCCAATATTCCATAAACGAAAATCGTTCCTTATTACGCGAACTATAAACGGTAGATTTACTCAAAATAATAATAATAAATGGAACTTTTCAACCTGAAAATCGAAAAAATTAAGCATCGACTTAACTAAACATTTAAAATGTTCAATATCTTTTTATACTTATAACACGAATGCCAAACACGGACTTACATAAATTGCAAACTTACATAATTGAATAATATTTATAAAAGAATTTTTAAAGTGGAACAAATTGTACTGACCGCATGAGTGTCTAGACGCAATTAATTGCACAAACTGTAGCGTATATAATCTTTTACGATGGGCATTTCAGTAATCTTTACTCGTGTAAAAAACTACTTTTGAAGTTAATTAATGCTAATTATACCAACAGAATCGTGTAACTTTATAAATATATTATTATATAGATACTGTATATAAGCCAAGGTTGGAGTCGTGGAGTTCAAACGTTTTCTAATAAGCCGGATTATTATTATTATTAGCTTACTCAAGTTATTCAAAAGAATTTTTCATAGCTCAGCTATTAAATTTCACACACGAAAATCGTTATTTATAAGTTAAAATGAGCAAAGTATAATTTCAAACCCGATTTAACTATTTAAACGAATTAACAATCGCAAGTTATTTACGGAAAAATACGCTTCTTTTCAGCCGGTTTGTGCTAATTTTACGAATGAATGGATGCCATTATCTTAATGACCCCATACGCCATAAAAAAATAATAAACAAATAATTTGAATATGAAAAAATAACTTCCATTAAATACTTAATCTGCTTACAATAAATTCTACACGATTACGGTTCCAACTTATTTTATTATTATTTCTTCTGTTTAAAAGGAACATAAATAACTCAACCAAACTTTAAAAAATGAATTTTAAATATCTAATATTTATATATCTCAACAACTAGTTCTTAAAATGTGCATTAATATATCTCCAGAAACTTGTTTCGGAATTAATTATTTTATTTATCCGTTAATAATAACAAATTTATTTAAAAAAGATAGAAAATGATAGATCTGCTATATTTTTTAAGTAATCTTGTTTTGCGATAGTTAAATTGAGAACAAAAATAGCTGTAAGGAGACAAGACAAAATAAATTTTGCAGTGTACAGAGGAAAATTTTCCATTGAGGGAAAGTAATTTATATGTTTACAAATTAATTACTAGTAGAATAATATTTTTTAAAGTTATCTTTCCAATTATTAAAATATTTTTCTGGGTCACGATTATAAACGAAAATCGAATTAAAGGGTTTTGGAAAAGATTTTATGTTGTTAACTAAATCAATCATTGTGCAACTTATATATAAATAGAATTGCAATATTTGGTTACATTAAATAATTAAATTCTCTTTTACTGTGAGGATGTTTTCGTTTAACGAAAAATAATTTACAAAAAACCATTAAGTCCTTTAAAATAAATGGTAGGCTATTTTTTAAAATTTGATTTACTGATTTAAATTTATTTCTTAAAAATTTTTATGATTAAAAGAAAGTGGCATTTTTGCGACGAACATTGTACATTTTTACATAATTAAATTCATTTTTCGTAGAATTAATATCGGAAAGTCGCCATTTTGCTCATTCTTCTAAGTATTAATCGTGTAGGATAATAGGAAATTCTTTCTAAAAATGATAATGAGCACCTGGTTCAAGTAAAATATCAAAAAAGAAATATGATTAATAAATCATTACTATCTTTAAAATTCATTAAATTCTAGACATATTTCAAAATGCAAATCAACTAAAAGTGTTTAAGAAAATTTTGTTTAACACAGGTAAATTATTTACATTAAATACATTCGATAAAGTTTAATTAATTTCTATGACGCGAGGCATAAAAATAATTTATTTTAATAGAAAATTTTAGATTTATTTAATTTTGTTTTAATGTTAAAAATTTGATAATAAAAAGAATTCAATTAAATTTCCATTTTAATTGTTTAAAGATAAAAGAAGAGAATACGAACGGCCTACTTAAACATATGCAATGAGAAAAATAAATATTTTTAATGAACAAAGATATTAATGATAATCAAGGGTACGTGAAGGAAAATCAAGTATTAAGAAGAGGTTCACATTAAATAATAACATTTTTTTTTGGTTATTTTTGAAAGAATGCAATTAAAATATTTTTTCGTAAAAAAAATAAAATTTAAATTATATCTATTATTACTATTTTTTAAAAATTATACTCATATAGTTTAATTGATACTTAAACATTATCCACGCGCTTTTTTAAATCAATAAATAAGAATAGATTCGTAACGTTATTACTATTTTTTAAAAATTATACTCATATAGTTTAATTGATACTTAAACATTATCCATGAGCTTTTTTAAATCAATAAATAAGAACAGATTCGTAACGTCTCATAAATCACTTTCTCCCTCTTTATAGAATGACAATAGTGATAAAACTGTTTTTTATGTTATTTATATCTAATTTCTTAACCAAGAAACAATTAGAAGAATAAAAACTTCCTCATATATAATAAGTGAATTTTAAAGACCTCGAAACTAATTTGTTATGAGTCGATAGCATACACACTATAATCAAGTGGCGTCGCATGATAATTTCATATTTTAAGTGTCATTAGTTGATTTTTAATGTCTTAAACGAGATTGTTCTAACACTTCGCTATCATTTATATGCATGAAGTGCAACACCCCGATAACGCAGCAATAACTTTATGTAACAGCAATTTCATAAATGTGTTTTATTGAACTTGTTTGCGTTGACCGAAAACACTGATTAACAGCAATGGTTGTTATGTAAAGATATTAGCGTGGTTTAACTATGTGCTGTTTTATGAGCACGTTTTCTCGTTTTAATATATGCAAACTTCTATGGAATGTCAACAATAAAAGTGATTAAATTCTTATGATAATGTTAATTTACCGTAGCGATGATTATAATGCGAAATGATTGTACTTTAAGACGTTAATACGGTTTATTAACGAACTCGATACATTTTAAACGTTAACGAACCCAAAATGAGAATCGAATTTCCGTCTAGAAAATACATAATTAGCTTTAATTGTCAGAAGAGCTTGTTAAACTTAAGTATTTCATTGGTATTGTTTGGATAAACAAGTCTGTAGAGATTGTTGTACCTTCTTCTAAATTGACCAAAATTATCTTCGGATACGCATATCAGGCGTGGTTCGTGATGAAAGAAATAACGTGATACCAGAAATCGTGAGGCGTAAGTTTTAAAATGGGAAAAGACAGAAGATTCGACACCCCTCTGGGAAAGTCGCACGATAAATGAGCTGCGAAAATGATGTGCCGAGAGAAAATTACCCAGAGATTTGTTTTCAAATTAAAAATAAGAGTAAAAGTAATAGTAATAGTATCAGTAGTAGTAGTAGTAGTAGTAGTAAACAGGAGCTATTCTAAGTTTCTTGAACCTATTAATACTTCGTTAAAAATTTTTGTGTCCGTCATCGGTGAAAAACTTGTACAAGATATTATTCACACTTTTTTTTTGGTTCGAAATTATAATAATCACGATTATTTGTATAAATTAGATTAAAATGCTAACTTTAATATATAAAAAAACCTTAATGGTTTTGTAGATATATTCAGAAAATTTTACCTACTTAAAGGTAAACAAAAAGCTTCAACAAATAATAAATTACTAATATTTTCGATTCTTTTGCATGCCAAATTTTGATTTATAACTTATTTTTTAAATTTTATTTTATGTTTTTCATATTTAAGCACAAATACTTAACGAAACTTTTGTTCAGTAATAAAATTTGGAAGATTTGTTAGCAATTTCTTGCATGGTACTTTATTATTTATAAAAATTATAAAATATTATGCTCCTTTGATGGTTTTCCTTATATAAAAACAGAAAAAAAAATCTATTCTTCCGCAACAACTTATACAATTACATCATTGCCTGCTATTAATTGATGATGTATGTTTTAATGGTGTAAAACTGAAAATTTTGAGTGTTTTTTATTTTTATTTTTTAAAGAAATCCAGACTCGACTTGATCATATTCGCACAATTAGACCTTGACTTTCTCAAGAAAAGATCTAGTATTACGGAACTCAAAAAGTAATTAGAACTTTATTTTTGTATTATAAACTTGATGAAAATAACGATTGCAGTACAATAAGAATTTTTGATTTACCTTTAATATTTATCTGAACAAGAACTGGAGAAAGAAGAGAGAGAGAGAAAGAGAGATGACATGGTCCATTATAAACTAATTTTAGTTCAGGAATGGAAATAGTTGTCTGTTGTCTTTTAGACTAGGCGCCTGTTGTCTTTCTCTTCCAGGAATCATACACCACTATTTTTGTAATGGAATAGATTGCACTGTCCATTTTATGTCTGAATTACTGCTTCGGTAATGGTTTTCTCTTGTAAAAACTGGTTTCACAAATATTGAACAAGTGTAACATTCTACGATTATATATTTTAATCTTTATTTAAATAAATCAGCACCTCGATTTTTTGCCAGTGAAAATTTTCTAGATTTATCTACCAACACATAATTTATGTGTAAAAATTACTGTTTTATTCTTGCTGAAAGCGATATATGCCGAGTTAAACGAGAAAGAATTTATATATGTGTAACTTTTTTTATTACATTTTAAAAAAAAGTGGATTCGGAACTATTCGCGAAGGAATAAAGTATGAAATATTTTTATACCGATTGGATTTTTAGTGGCAAACTTCTTTGGTTAATAACAACTAATGCTTGTTTTGACAACCTAAAACGTCCCATTTTAACTTTAAATAACCATAATTCTATTGTGGTATATTTGTTATCATTTAAACTAAACTATGTCACAACGAAATGAGTTATGAATCTGCAGAAATTTAACATGAAAAGAAATTTAATTAAAAAAAATCCTGTATATTCTCGAATTGTTCTAAGATTTTAATAACTGTTATTGATAATGATTTTTGATTTTGAAAATTGATAAAAAAATATTATAAAATAATTATTTGTTTTTTTTATTGAATCGCATAATTATTTTTTACAACTTATAATTAATTACTTGCCGCTAATTTATTGCTTAAAGCAATGTCGATTTTGTCAATATGCTATCGATGAATAAGGATGATAATTTCTTCAACAGGTGTGCAATAAATCAGCCACTTTATAACATTATCGTGCTCGCAAAACGTTAAGTGTCAGAAAAATATTATTTATATCAATTTTGTCGCAGCGATTACGAAGTAACGTTTATACCATCTCTAATTAAACGATACGATTTCGTAATTATAAGTTTTATGGCTCATAACGCTATTATAAACCGAAAGAAAATCTTCGATATATCAAGATGTTAAACAGACTGGATATTGATTTTGATGATAGACATCGATACGGATACTTCCGTGACTGAGAAAGACATAATACAATATTAATGTACAAAGGCAACTGTTGAGATTATTCGAAGGTCAACGAACGAGATGCAGATCTGAGAAATACCCAACTGGATGATTTAAACGAGTCATTAGCCAATTGCTTCTTGAGCAAATAACAGGTCGCTGCACCCAATATGCTTCATAAGATCTTTAAAATTTGGTATTCTTAATTGCGTCCAAAAACTTTAACCGATTTAAAGTACCTACAGCTTTCTAAACTTAATTACTAGAATAACTAATTAATAAATGGGAAGAAAAGAAGAAAAAGAGGAAGGAAAAAAAGGGAAGAAAAAACGTGATTTAGAGGCAGTTTAAAATTTCTTACCTGACTATATAGATACTCTTTTTTAAACGGGCACTTCATTAATTTTTAATAGTCAGGGACGAACCAGGAAACGTCGACAGACTTAAGATAGGTAATTAGAGCCGTCACTTAAGCTAGATCGTTCCCAAGCACTCTATTATAATAAATAATAAAGAAAATTAAAAATATGAGAAAACCGGAAGAGAATATATTCAATATTAATCAGAAACCAAAGAAAACTTTCGCAGTTCTCATTCATTTGGACGAAACAATAACCTTTCTTTTTTGGCAGCACATTTTCTCTCATATTAAATTTTAATTTGAATGAATGGATTTCGTCATTCCAGGCATGTGAGTATTATTTTATCGTCAGTAAGTTTGACAACGTGACTAATGGTTGATTAATGCATTTTCTATGCATGGTTGCCTCCTTATTCTTGTAGCCAGCTTCTTTTATAGACACTCCTCTACCGTCAGGAAGCAGATAGATGTTGCTTATTAAGGGAAAAAAAGAATTAAATTATTCGATATTATTTAAAGAACGATCTATAATACTATAATTATCATTCTTATGTTAATGATAAGGCTATTCTATAAGATCTGTATTTACTTGCGTACTAAATTAATACCGTTAATAGTAATTATTATTACTGAAAAAATACAAAACCAATGTGTAGGTAGTGATTATAGCGATGAATTAGTCGAATAACTAGAGTAATTTTCTGCATTTTTCCTTTTGTTGCTTTTGAATAATGGGCATTATCGGATATCTGAACACGAGATATTTCGGATTCTTCAAATTTCTTATCGTTCTAACTTGTAATTTCTTTCTTTTGTTCTTATTTTTTTATATTTTTTTCCTTGATTATAGGAGAATTTTCTTCCAAGTTTTTATCGAGAAGCGATACGGAAACATTACAGTATGTCTGACATTATCCATTCTACTAAAATGTTAAAAATTTGAAGAAAACATGTTTAAAATACTGTTTAATAATAATAATTTTATTATTAATAACTAAGTCGTAATTTAATAAAATAGTAAGTCGCAATTAAAAGCCGTTTTAACGTTAATAAATTATAAAATAAACTTAGAAAGTATTCTAAATGATTAATTAGTTTCACTTTAGTAATTTTATCTAACAGGCCATTAGTATTTAAACATCTTCGCCATTAGAATATATGATTATCAACATTAATTATTAATTATTTCTAATAATTAAGATTTATGAGCACAGATTTACATCACTGAAAAATAAATTTTTGGTTACTTTCAAAAATTTGCAAGAAGTTTTCGAATATTTTGCAGGATGTTTGGAATAATATTTCATAAAAAGTTTAATATACAGTATCATTTTTTTATATTCGAAATTTTTCTATAATTATAATTTTAATTGAAGTAAAAATAAAATATTCATAATGAATTAATTACGCATAGTAAAAATCGCATGAGTAATTTTTCTTTTCTTCGATCAGGCGCAACCATTTAACATATTTTGATGGAATATATAAATATTCTTCCAGTGAAAAAAGTTATGGATAAATGATTTTATAGATAAATTTATTCGTGTTTAATATATTTATTTATTTATATCGCAAATCTATAATAGAATTGCGATATGAATTCGAGTTTAATTAATTTTTGAATTTCTTCCTGATTTTATTATTATTTTTTAATTATTTACACGAATTTATAGACAATGGATAAATCGTAACAATCCAATTTTCGTTTATTAATTAAATATAATATTGGAAATCTTTTTGTTTTCAAATTATTATTATTATTATCATTATTTTCCTATTATAATGGGATAAATTTTAAAGTCATTTTGTGATGTAGATAAGACTATTCATGTGTAATTTGACTTACAAGTACATATCAGATGCTCATTGATAGTGCATATTTGAAAAATCATTGAAGTAAAACGCATCTATTTACCAACTATAGAAAATGTTCATAAAAAATTTTATTCACTTTTTATGGTCTGAAAAAAATGTCAATTTAGAACAAGGAATCTCGAAATTTACTTTTGTTCTTTTTTTGACTTTTGATAACATACATAACAAAAGTAAAATTAGTTGAATTGACTTTCCGACGAACTATCCGTTTTATTTTTCGTTTTAAACTTTGCAGTCACACAAGTTTCAGCCGTGTATGAAAATGAATCAAAATTAATGAGAATGATGCGACTAAGCCGATAGGAAAACAGAAAAGTTATTTCGAAACTATGCATATTCAAGAACATTCGCTTCGTGTTAGTTTAATATGAAAGAATTATTCTTTGAGTTGCATTTAAGCACTGTTAACAATTTTAAAGATTATTTGACTGTAAGCAAATGAGAATTGAATATATCTTATGTAGGAATTAATTGAGATATATGTCTACCTTTATTAAATAAAACATTAAAAATTTCTGGATATTATTTAGAAATGAAAGATAACACTCTATTTCTAAACATTTGAGACAGTTTAATCTGTTATTTTTATTTTCTTGCCATTTGATAGAAAGATTCATTTGTGTTAATGCCATAAATAAGAAAAAATATATATATGATATGAACTTTTGGCGATAAATCAGTCTTTGTTATTGAAACCATTAGAGAAAAACTACAGTAGTTTAATGATGCAAGGTTGTCTTTGTGTAAACAAGTGATACTCTCACCGATGTATATCATTAAAGATGGAAAACATGTTCTATCGTAACAATTAGTTAAAAAAGTACAAGATTTCTTTACAAGTAAAACTTTTTATATAGATTAATCGATTATTTCAAATAGCAAAAAAATTATTTAACTTTTTAAAGAAAAATTTCAATAAAATTAGTTGAAGACTACATTAAAAAGTTTTATGATGATGTTGCTTAATTGTTTTACTTATTATAAAAATTATCTACATAAGAAAGTAGACAAAGCACTCTATATTATTATATCACTATCAGATATATATATATATATAAGCATAAAATTCTTCAAAATATTTACATGGAATCATGGAAAATTTTAGCTTCAAACATATATTTCGCCGTCGGTTGCAGTTACACGAAGATATCTATTATAAGTGAGAAAAAATCAATTTATATGGCTTTTTGCTTTCTGTAATGGCAGTTTCGATCCGTTGCATCGAATAACGCCGTCTGATTTTCGGAGTTGCTTTCTCTGAACTGGATTAGTTCTGTGTAAAATGCCTGCAGACTTTTACATTAGTAATGGAATATGATTTATAATTCGGTGCTTATTGGAATTTTTTAAATGATACTCTACGTAAAATCATCAAAAACAAAAACATTTAATCACAAAAAAATCATATGTAGTATTTTACTATTTGATAATTGATTATTTTTATTAATTCCAAGCGGATGTTTATTCTGAAACAACTGGAAGAAGAGTAAAAATTTTTTAAAGATTTATAAGTTGATACAGGTGTAATAATTTGGAATTAAAATGTAATACTTTTTAAAATTGTTAATAGTAAAATTTTTATAATTATCTTAAATTACACGATTTACACTTTAGAAGATTTATAAATTTAAAGTTTCGTCGCTTTTGAAGTATTGTATATAGTATAATATGTATCAGGGGTGTTCAACCTTCATTACTATGCGAGCTATTTTTCTATACTAAGTTATTAGGCGATCTACTCTCTTCTAAAGATCACGTTCACGTTCCCTCAACCTGATATCTGATTACGTACAACTATGCAGTTAAATGCAATATTTTCATCGTCAGGTTGATATGAAGAAGTGGCAAATCGCAGACAATCATCCAAATGATCATTTGTAATTTGATTTCTCGATTATTTTTGACGTTCATATTTGATTATGACAAGTATATCGATCCGAAATACGACAGAACTTTGAAAAAGCGGATTCTGACAAGTATGTCGATCCGAAACACGACAAAATTTTTGAGCAATATCAGTTAATATTGGAAACTTTTTATGTGTATATTTCCAAATGATAATTAGTGATTTCAGAATTTTAACGAAAAATAAACAAACAATAACAATACACTTAAAAATAATTAAAAAATTATACAAATTAATGATAAATAAATTATGTTTTCAGTTTTAATTAAATTTGTAAGGAGGAATCAACTTGGGATGAATAAACAAGAGATCGATTAAAAATCCCTCCGCGATCGACGGATTGAACACCCCTGGTATATACATATAAATGTATTTGTTTAATTAAGTAAATAAATAAGTAATGTATTTATTTATTTATTTAAACAAATAAAATAAAAATTATATCTGCTTTACAGAGTTATAATTTTATTATTTTAAATTTGAAATCATAATATTATGATTGCAAACTATTTTTTTAATGAAAAATAAGATAAATATCTCACATTGGAAGTCAGAGAAAAATATATCGAAAAATTATTTGTATTCTTTATTGTATTTATAAGCTACTGTACATTTTAGAATCTTCTTTATTTATTTCCGTGATTAATTTTATCCTTAGAATAATTCAGTTAATAGAAAATTTAATTACAGTTGCTTTCCGCATTTCCGTGTTCTTTCATAGAGTTTACTTTTCCTTATGAAATTTTAAATCTGCTTTTTAAAAATCCATTATTCATTTTGTCATCTTTAATAGTTCACACTAGAGTGATTACTTGTATATACAAAAATTTTCGTTTAATTTTTCCGATTAAATTATTATAGGCCTATATATATATATAGATGGAATAACGTATAAGCTTATATATCAGACAAGAAAGATTGTTTAAAAATTACTTTAAATAAGGGAAAAACTTTAAAATTTTTTTTACAAGAAATCGCTATTATAAAATTAAATCAGATAAAAAAAATAAATGATGAAAATAATTTTAAATTTACAAATTTTATTACTATTTCTTGAGAGAAAAAATAACCAAATGCGGAATTTACGGAATATTATTTAATAATATCCTATTAAACCTTTAAGAACGATATAATTAAATAATAATTTAAAAAAATCTAGAAATATATCTAGCGTGAGGAAAATCTCTTGAACACGACCCTTTATCCGCAGTTCAAGCGCTTCAACCAACTCTTACACAAACATAATTCAACAATGGCTTTTTCTCAGAACACAAACAATAACTCAAGTAAAATTAATGCTTAAGAAATTCATTTATTGTTATGAAGGAAGTAAATAAATATTTATGCTAGACATCATGTATATGTTTACTTAATTTTACTATATTTTTTATATAAATAAATAAATTACCGGTTTATATAAATATAAAATAGCCATATTTAATTAAAAAAAAAAATAATATTTATAAAAATTTTTTAAACATTTATTATTAATTAATTAATTTACGTAAAAAAAAAAAAAAAAAAAAAGAGATTATTAGAAATAAATTTTCGCAAAATAATTCATACGACTTTTATATATAAGTAGAAAATGATTACAAAATTATTTAGTAGAAAATATATAAATGTTTTTAGCATTATTAATCTACAGAAACAGGATTAAATTTTTAAATTTTCTAAGAATTTGAAATAATAGAATAAATACAACTATATTTAGAATGGAAAATATAAAAAAAAAAATCAATAAATAAGTTAAATCTAGAAGATATTAGTTTGTTATAATTTTCTGGTATTTCCACTAAAATATTAAATTTTATAAATATACTTTTATATTATTTAATTTATGCTTAAAATATAATAAAATAAAAATAATAAAAACAAACAAACAAGAAGAAATAGCAAAATTACTGAATAGAAATTTATTATTGATTTTGAGAATTGACTGTTAAAAGTAGAAAAATAATGGAAGAGTTTTTCTTATTCTTCCATTATTTTTCCAATATTTTAAATATTTTTTAATGAGAATAATAAATGAGAATTTATTGGAATTGATTGGTAGTTGGAGAAAATGAATAATAAAAATAATAATAATATTTTCATCCAAACTATAATCAAGTTGAGTGGAATGAGAATATTAAAATAAATTTATACAGAAAATAAGCGAAGTCGAGTACAGTAAGCATGAAAAAATTCATGTGGTTTATTATCAGCATAATTTTTTATGGTGATAATAAACCACATAGATTTTTCTAAATTTATTAAATTTATTTTAACTTATACACCAGAATCACGTATTGGAATAAAATTGTTAAAAATACGTTGCACAATTGTATTTGGTCGAATATGACTTACATAGAAAGCATAACAGCACAAAATTCTTTAAAGTTTCTTTTATTGCCTAAAATTTCAAAACCACGAAAACTAATAAATCTTCAATAACAGGCTTAAGTGTATAGATTCCGGAAAATATCCTGGGAAAGTTGTTGAGTCAGGTGTCGGGCTTATTGAGTAGGCGAGAGGAGTTTAGCTAGGTACCTCGCCCGGATTCTTCCTGGAAAGGAATCTTCTTTCACAGGTTTTGTAAGCTATTCTTAACAATTTATTCAATAATGATAATAGAAATAAAACGTCTTCCTGATGAATAGGAAAAATGAACTATATAAAGGACTGATATATTACGAAACGAAAAAAATACAGAGTTGTTCATAAAACGAATACAGTAGTTATATTAAGGTGCGTAGGCAATTTTGTTGTGATAATAAATTGAAATTTTTATTTATCTTACAAGAAAACTAAAGTGATTACCTGCATACAAAACATCAAAACTTGTAATGACGGAAATAAAAAATGCAAATGAGAAACGTTCAGTTGATATTTTAATTATATTTTAGAAAGATTTTTTACAATAAATCGGTGCTTTACAAAAATGCAAAATTGAAAATTTTTTGAAAAAAGAAATGATTTTAAACTTTTATATAAAAAAAAAATTAATTAATTAACAAGAATTCTGATGAAATTATTTTCGTTGTTGTTCTATTATACGATGTTTCCAGAAAATTTTAAATAAAAAAATTATCTTTTCCAAAATTATTACTCTACTTTTAACTATGATTTAGATAATATTTAAGTTTTAAAACACATTATAGAATATAAAGAATAATGAAACAAATTTATCGCTACTATAAATAGCCGCAAAAATTATATGGAATTCAAGCTAAAATGAGATAATCCATCTTCTTTGTTGAAGTAAGGTGACAAGTCAAAGAAATTACATAGGCCAATATTCGAAGAATATTCTTATCATAAAAATAAAAGTAACATTCTTTACTTAAATAGGTCTAGTGATCTATTAAATAATTGTTTTACAGAAAAGCTTTATAATATACAATAAAAAATTGACAGCAATTATTAATACGAATTAACAATATTAATATTCTTTATGCTAATTATCATAAAAATAAAATAATTAGTCCAAGTTATGTTAAGAAGTTTGAAAGTTCGCTATTTTTAAATGTTCGAAACTAGAAAGTTAATTGATGAAGCATTGAGGTTTTCATTAATGGTAAACATCATTACCGAATTTCACGAAAATCTTATAAATAAATAGTTTAAAAGTAATTAGCTGAAAAATACAGGCAAACTGCATGGTGATCTTTTAACTTCATCTTTTCGAAAAGTAGATTAACAATAAGTAAAGTTTTAAAGGGAAAAAAAATTTAAAAAATCTGGCTTATTTGTTCTTTAATGCAAAAAAAAAAAAAAAAAAAAAAAAAAAAAAAAAAAAAAAAAAAAAAAAAAAAAAAAAAAAAAAAAAAAAAAAAAAAAAAAAAGAAAATAAAAAAAAAAAAAACGAGAATTTTATCATTATAAAAAAAGTGAATCACATTACAATTATCAAATTCTTATTTTAAGAAATGAATGTTACACATCTTCATTTTAGATTAAAAAAAAAACAGGATGTGAAAACTGCAACATAATTACATTTTTATCATTACTAGGAATTTAATCATATTTTATGATTCACTTTTTTTTAATTGACGAATAAATTTACAGTCGTAAATGAAGAATTTATTGTATAAGTTTATATCCGTGACTATCGTATTCATCATTCATATTTGTTATCAACGTTGCGATCTTTAGACGAGTTTCTAAATGGCTTTTGTGAATTTGTAAACAGAAATTAGAATAATAATAAGATGAAATAAGATAATGGAAAAAAAGACAACACATTCTGGTTTTAAAAATATATATATTCCAACAAATTGTTTTATGTATTATGAGCATGTTATACTGATAAATTAACATGGCTCATTAATTCGCACGTCATGCCAGGCTACAATGATCGAGTAACGCAATATAATTTTTAGATTGTCATATAATCTACCTGAGTCGATAATTCTCGATTGCTAATTATAAAAAAATTGGAAGTTGTCAATCATGTTTCAATCTAATCGATAGAGCGATAAATCCTCCCTCTTTGCACCATTCTTGTCAAACACCACAGAAAAAATTCCCCATATAATCTGGATCGAAATTATATCTCTGAAAGACTACAAACATGTAATTAATCTGATAGTTTTATTGCTACAAAGCGTTAGATATAACATAAAAGACAATAAAGTATTGTAAGCAATAAAAGAAAAAGATACAACATGGATGAAAGAGTGTAAAGACGAGATGAGACTTTTGCTCGTTTATTAAGTGTAATAACTGAAGTATGAAGACAAAAATTAAACATGTATTAGAAAGAAAACAGTAAAAAATAACAGATACACAATAGTACAAAAGAGAATTGACGAGATGTGATGAGAAATTTTACTAAAACTATGACCTCTTTTATTCACATGGATGCCAATATAAAATACATCTAATATGTAAATCAGTTAAACTACTGTTTATTGTATTCTATATTTTCAATTAAAATATTTTAATATCAAATAACCTATAATTACAATAAATAACTTAAAATGAAAATAGAAAAAAGTATTGTTTCATTTTTAATAATTATAATAATTAAATAAAAATGAGAACATGTTTTGTTTATTATCTCTAGTGCGACATAAAGTTAATTATTCTATTTTTAAATAAAATATATCGAATCTTGTAATTTTTTTTTTTCTCGTAGAATGAAAAGAAAAAAAAAAAGATTTTAGTTTCTTTCACGAAACTTAATTGCTTTTTTTAATTTAACGAATTTTTAATTGGATTAAATAGGCTAAATTAATGGAACTCTACATCTTTCTGGATTTATCTATAAGCGATAGATGACAAAAAGATAATAAGAGAATAGAAGAGGAAAGCGATATTCCTGCGAAAATTTCGAAATTATATTTCGGATTTTTCAGATTGTATGAAGAACTTACATAAAAGTTACTCAAATGATAGAAATTAATTTCAATAGAGATTTTTTTTTTTAACGTGACAGAATTATATTTAAATTTCATGTTATATTTGTCTTTCGCAATGTTCTTTGAATCAACGAAAGACAGTTTAATCCTTTTAAGAAATGAAAATATTCATTTTTAGTATCTTTAAGAAAACACTTTTAATACAGTCAAAAGGTATCCTTCAAGCCAAGATAAAGAGGGGCCAACAGGACCATTTGGCATTGAGCCAGACCCAGAAGGACGCCAAAGTTTAGTGTTTCATGCCATAAACATGATATGAAAGTGATCGAAAGTAATCTTAGAAAGGTGAAATTGTAGGGATCCATTTTATCTCTCAGGTTCTTTTAGCACCATCTTTCTATTTATAGAGGATTAACTCCATAAAATTCAAGAATCGAATTTAATTTTTCTGGTGTTTATTTTTCATTTATTGTACCTGTTTTATGCATAAACTGATTTTTATATATGCTAAATATGAAAATCTGGTCTCCTATTAAAAAATTTCTTACGACATAAATAAAAATTAATATTCTTTATTTAAGCCATAAATATGCCTTTCGCTAATTAATAAGTTTAAATTCTAGCCATGCTGACTTTTTTAAATGGTATTCAATTTATAATTTAGATTTATATACTGTATTCTAATATTTGAAACAAGCATTTCTGTAAAGAATTTATCTACTTTCCTTATATGTTTACCATTATAGGATGAATGAAGTTAATGAATAGAAAATTGGACGAGGAAAAATCTTCTCCAATGGCGTGATCTTATTACCTGATTTCACAAAATTCTATTAATTAATTCAAATATTATGAAAAAAAATCTCAAAAGTTTGAAAATTCTCAATTTTTAAATGGTTGAAGCAAGAAGATTGAAATATGCAATGCCAAGATTATCATCAATGGCATTATATTTGTCTTCAATATTAAAAAAAAATTCCATTTTTAAATGGTTGAAGCAAGAAGATTGAAATATGCAATGCCAAGATTATCATCAATGACATTATATTTGTCTTCAATATTAAAAAAATTTTATAAGTTGATTCAAAATATTGAAGTTTGATTATGCCATTTTTAAAACAATTAAAGCTATTGGATTAAAAAATGCCGCATCAATATCATCTCAACCCAACTATCGTCCATATTAAATTTTATAAAGATCTATCAGTTTAAAATAAATTTTGTTAATGAGGGCATGAAGACAATCTTACAAGGATCATTTTGGAGAACTGAATCTTTTGATCTCGATTATTATTCGAAATTGCAATATTAACAATAGTAATTTAGACATGCTTTGTTGACGTACTCTTGAAAATAGTTATGATCAGTATGGTCATGACTTAGGACCGTTACCATAATCGAGACTTTATTGCATTCATTACGTTGTCGAAAAATTTATTTTTATTAATAAACATCCCACGTTTTCCATGTTTTTCAATGAAGACATTCAATCCGCTGAAATAATCAAACATTATTATACGCAATGCTGAAGTTGTTCGTGAGTATCAATCTGCGCACTAGTTCCGCTGAGAGCGAGACCCAGGTTCCAGTCAAATCGTGCGTGATTTATCAAGAAATACAAGTTAACTGATAGCGCGTGTGACAAATAATTGAGAAGACGATCCTCTGCAACTATCAATCTCGAATTTCATTGATAAATATAGTAGTAAATCAGTCATGACGATCTCACATAAAATGCAAATGATCAAAATTAAGAACAATAGATTTTTTTTTATCCTATAATTATTCATAATATTAATATTGTTTTCATTAAGTTTAGCATAAATTGTCTTCAGATTATTAGAGAAATTTGCATCATCATTATTATTATTTTTAACTTAGATGATGTATGAATGGTTCACAAACACAAAAAAAATTAAAAATAGGAACTTTATTAGGTTTTATAAGTGCATGCTATTAATTGAATTAATGCTCAAATTTTGGTTAAAAATTTTGCACGCAATAAATCAAAACATGTCAGAGGTTGAATATTGTTCACGATGTTCGTTCTTGCAGCATACCTTTATATAAGTTATATAAGTGAATTTTAGACTTGTGGATTTGTAGAAGACTACTTTTTCGGCAATAAATCAAAACATGTCAGAGGTTGAATATTGTTCACGATGTTCGTTCTTGCAGCATATCTTTATATAAGTTATATAAGTGAATTTTAGACTTGTGGATTTGTAGAAAACTACTTTTTCTACTTCTTAAAACAATGAACTAAAAAAATATGATAATGAAGCTAGTGAGAAATATTCAGATGAGATGAGAACAATACACTATTTGTAAAGTGTATGATAATGATTTTAATATATGCTTTATGAATTTGAACTGGTCACACACTTTGAGCATTTATCGAAAGAATTATATGATGACTAAAAAGTTTTTGGTATAACAATCCTCAAAACAAAAATCTTACTTCAAAGAGTATATGCTTTATGAATTTGAACTGGTCACACACTTTGAGCATTTATCGAAAGAATTATATAATGACTAAAAGGTTTTTGGTATAACAATCCTCAAAACAAAAATCTTACTTCAAAGCGAAAGAGAATTGTGACATAAAATGGAGTTTTATTGTCACAATCTTGCAAATCACTTATGGTCAATTAAACATAATTAAATTTAGTATATTTAAGTGTGGAATAATTGCTAAAATTTTTATACAGACTGAATGAAATTGCTGAAGATCAGCGGTTCTCAACCTTTTCATAAATGTGTACCACGAAAATCAAAATTCAAAAATTTCAGTACCACCAACAAAAACATACTTCATATACAAATAAAAAGTCAAGATTATACATGTACCACTAGTCATGTCTTGCGTATCACAGGTTGAGAACTATTACTGTAGATTATATTCATTAACCTTGTTTATAAATTTGTTTAATAACCGAACTACAGCATAAGCTACAAAGAAGAAAAACATCTACAAATATCGTTTAGTCGTTTCCGATGTTCATTATTTTAATTCACCTATTAAATGATTGTACCTATTGAAGAAAGTATACTGGATATGATACAATAATGAAACGTGCTTAATAGAATTATTAAATAATGATAAAAAACTAGTATTACCAGGTCATAATTTATGTAAGCGAATCTATCAAAATGGATGAAGAAGTAATAATCGATAAGTTAATCGATTTAAATCATACAGATTATGATCTAAAATATTGACTTAGATGAAAGTTATAAACAACTATAGATATGTAAATAAAATTATTAATAAAACGTAAAATAAATAAAAGTTGATAACAACAATAGAAATTTGAAAAATTTAGATTATCGCTCTAAAGAGGAACAAGTTATAATTTTGTTTACATTAATAGCAGTCTGATATGCAATTTTATTTTTAATTACTTTATTTGCCCATGTTACTGATTAAATTCTTTATGTAAACAATTTATCTTAAAACAATATTTAAATATTTTATGTTTATTTATTTCATTTACAATTTTTAGATCATCGATTAAATTTTTTAATCGTTAAAAAAATCGAATAGAAATATAGGACGTTATTATTACCAAGTTTTAAAAATATGGAAAATTTCCTTCATAAATAAATTTATAAAAGAATTATATAACCTGAATATTTTTATCTATTTATACTACTGATGCAGTAACAATTATAAAGCAACATATAATTTTATGTCTGCAGTTTTTCAATCCAGAAAACTATATATAGTAAATAAAATTTTAAATTTAAATATCGTAAGATGTTCTACATCAGAACATTTTGCAAAAGAATCTAATTTTCGTGAATCCAAACTGTAGTAATAATAAAGAGCATAAAAATGACAATAAAACTCATTCCATATCTTAGACGAATTCAGATTGCGATTTATTAAGCAATAAAATTTGATATAGACATAACAAACGTTTGAAAACAGTGGAAAAACTAGTTTTTCTACTAAAATTGGAATATAAAATTTCAGACTTTTTAAATGCGGAATCTTTAAAAAAGGAAAGGTTTAGTACTATCCAGGATGATCCACGCCAAGTACAAAGGACAAAATAAAATGTTTCCTTATTGTAAAATTTTTATTAAATAGTTGGGTTGAGGTAAAATGTTCTAAATTATTCATAATTAATTATATCGGCGGGTACAGTTAATTCTTCCTGTTCTAAAAAAATTTTTTTGAAGACCATTACATTATATTATAAAGTCATGTATACAAAAAAAAGAAAACTTGCTCTTTTCGACCTTGAGTTTATTCCGAAACAGGATGCTGAGTTCCAAAACTCAAATAAATAATTATACATTTCAGCATCATCCTTTAAAGAAGTCAGCACACTCCAACTGAAGTCCAAATTACTAGTTTGAGAGGAAATCCAAGATATCGTATTAATCATTTGTCTTTCGGAACTCTATATATCTCTATATAGATATATATATTATCTATATATCTTCTACTTTTTCACCGTCTCCGTTTCTATTATGTCTTTCAATGTTTTCGTGTTCCGATTAGCAGAGTTCTTACTGTATCGACTTTTTTAAATAATTAATCTGAATGGATACGAAATAGGCTAAATTACGAATCGATTCCGTCTACAGTACAACGAATCTATTTTAGTAGGTCTACATATTGTGTGTCAAGATAATGATGTCGGAGGAAAAGTTCTAGATAGATAAACAAATATAAAAAAAAGTAAAACGGGAAAAACATTGGTGTACATATGAATCAATTGTAGCGTTATCGCTAACGTATAGAATTTTTCCTATTAACTATATCGTCGAAGGCATAAAAAACAATCCCAGGAACACAATAGATGATTGAGCATTTAATATAAAAACTAATAAGTCATGATAATGGCAGATCGACTTTGATTAAATATATATAGGCTACATATATATGCTTAAAACCTAGTTATTCGCTGATAGTTTTTTAATAAGTTAAACATTTAGAAGAGTAACTTAATCGATATACATTTCTATTGTTATATCTTAAGGAAATTCTTAAATATAAATTTTTTATATTTTTTTATTCGTTAATCACTAATCAATCAGATAAGTAGGATAACATTTAAAGAAAATGCTATATAGCATTATTGATCGAGCTGCCTTTACGACAGACAATTAATAGAAATAATGTGAACAATAATATATTTCAACTACAGTGAATGTATTTTTTTAAGGTACAGCTTCCAGATTTATTTCTGCATATGAAGAATTTTAAAGTTGGCAGATTTATACTGATATATTTAAGTGTACTGAAATAGCAAGTACAGTAACCAAGGTATGATTTTTTAGTAAAGATTGTTATTCGCAAAATATAGTTTTTTTATTAATAAAAGTCGCAAATGTTCTTTAAAGCTTCAATCGAGTCCGAAGACGATGATCGGATTTTAAATGATCAAAGTATGCGAATATATTAGAAATGTATATCACCAAATATGTAAAAAATGGTTGCTGTAGTCGTTACTCGTGTTTTATGTAACGTTTTAAATACTTGGCGTATTTTCTGATAATAGTAAACACGCGAAAAAAAAAACAAGTAGGACTACAATAAATAGTTTTAAGATGAAGGAGAAAGCGAATTTGTTTGTCCTTGACCCGAAATGGTTGAACTTGAGTTTTTCAGGTCATTTCCAGCTTTTCTCGACTATTCCTGAAACTCCTTCGGGCAATAAAAACTTCTTCGCAGAAGAAGAAAGTAAAAAATATAAAGGAGTAAGATATAAATAATAATATGCGAGGAAAAAAAAACCTCAAACACCCTTAACGGAGATGGAAAGTTAGGTTGTTAGAAACCATATCCGGAAAAAAAGTCAGGTAATGATCTGCTTGCAAGCAGGGTTGCATATTTTCACTCGGGATGAAAGATGACATCGCATTTCTCCAATGGATCTGCTCGCTACTGTTGGAAAACTGGAAAACAGCCCGAAGGGATGATATTTAGACTACAAAACACGAGCAATATGAAGAAACATTTGTTTCTTTTTCTTTTTTCTGTCAATTCCAACCAAGTTCATCCGAGAGATCAAAGTGTACTAACCCCTAATTTGTTCGGAGGTCGCCGGACAACCTTGAAAGCGACTGTGATCCATCTGGCGGTCGGAATGTGTAGAGCCGCTTTTTTTTCTTTTCGGACAGTAGCAGTCAGCCGTCTACGTCACGTGATGTAAATCGGCGTTCTTGTACATAAGCACAGACGACCTGTACAGTGAGGTTACAAACGCATCAGAACAGGTAGAGGCAGGTGGGAGAAAGTGGACGCAGTTATTGGAGGTCTTAGTAAGTCACTTTCACTCTTTCTCCATATTTCTTACGTAACGAGTTAGTCTGTAATTCTTTTGCCATATTAGTCTGTAATTCGACTTAAATAATCATTCGGCATTCATCGAAGACTGAAGGTGACATTGAGACAAAAGTGAGAGTGAACTCGGAAAGCGTTAGACTATAGCTCTTCATCCAACCATTTAATGAAGAGATTTTTAGAAATGATTTACAATAAATAACACGTTATAATCATAAACATCGGCATTTTTTAATGAAAGATGGATACAAAATAGCGAAAGTGTTGCCAATCGCGACTGTTCGTTTTCGACTTTATGAATCATCTCTGCCTTATCATAATTTTTGAACATTCATATCTCTTAATGAGCAATTATTATCGGACCGGCTGGAGCTACTTTTTTTCACTTAATGAGTCTGTTTACGGATCTAAATCTTGTCTCTAAGAAATGTTTATCTGAAACGAATCTTCATTAATTGGTTTGCATCGACGAGTTATGCTAGTTGAGATATTTCAATTCGGGGTTCAACGATCATTAAATAACTTAATAACTCGGATGTCTATCGAAAATTCTGTGAAATGCTAATTTAGACTGTAATCTAAGAAAGAAAGTTAAATTTATGGCCAACGAGTGCGTAGAATTTGACAAAAAAAGAATTTCAAATTATTTTTTCAGCCGTATTGACGGGAGAATTTAATTAATTTTAAGGATTCAAATGGGCGACACGATAGAGAAACTTTTGCAGAGTGGAACTTCTGATACGAAAATCAAAATGTAGAATGACGAACGCATAAAAGTGAACAATCTTCGAAACGAAAGAAAAACTATTTTAATGACCTGTTAAATCTTCTTTACAAGCAAAGCGGGGAAATGGCACTAGTAAAACTTTGGAATCAACTGATGCGAAAATTCGGAGCAAACTCGTAACACCAGCTTCTTGTTAGCATAACAGAGATGGAGTCAGTTGGTATCAAAACTAATGAACCACATCCGAACCGAGCACACCCTAAATAAAACGAAAAAAAAAAAGAATCGTCTAATTACTCCCAAAATAGACCCATCTCTTTTTTATATTTAATGTATTTGTTTTTAGCAAATTACAGCATTTATTTCGCTAATCAGAAAAACATTAAATTTTTTATTTAAAAATTCTCCAAAACTGAAAGTCTCGAGTTGCGTCGCATATTAATATTAAACACTAGCGCCGGCCCTTAAACATTAAGCAGGCGGAAGTTAAATTAGATATGGTGCTTCAAACTTGACAGTTTTTGATTTCAAAATTCCTTGCTCCAGTGAACCCTGTTGAGAACATCTTATTACGGAAGGTAGTAATCCCGTATGAGTCTTAATAAGAAAGAGAGTAATTTGGAGGGCAAGTCAGACAGTGAACTTGAACTAGTTCGCTGTTGAGAAGGAAAGAGAGAGTGAAATGCTGGAGGTTAACGAAGTCACGGACGAAACAGGTTTATTATTATATATTATACGTCAGGATAAGCAGCCAGAGGGCTTTTCCTCTGTGCCCACGTCTTGTACTGGCGATTGTTCTCGGTATGCTAAGAAATAAATTATTAATTGTTGAAACAATAATTAACCAGCATTAAATTGGAGTTTGCGAAATACTTATTAATTCTCGATTTTTGCTCTTCTTTAATGCCATAATTCGGTTAGGAAAAAAGGCCTTAAATAGAAGGTAAGTTTCCAAAAGTGAAATATAATCTTGATGGATGAGCTGTTAAGGAACCATTAATTTTATATAAAGTGATTAGAAACATAATATTAGTAACATGAAATATTATATGCTCTGCCTTTCACGTTCACAATTAGAAGAAAAAAAATGATTCGTTATGCAATCTCTTAAAAATAAATCGAGATAAATTTTTTATTATTTTATTTCCTTTTCGTTTATCTCTGTCTCGCGATAAAATAATTTAAGAGGCAGTCAAAATTTCATTTGTTTTACAACCAACACATTTAGAAAACTTGTTAAGATACCGAGATTTCCTTAATAGAAAAAAAAAGAAGAAATTCTTAACTACATTAAATTCATAGATGATAAAGTCTGACAAAAGGCAAGCAGACGGGCAAGTCTAGATCCACCACTCCTTAGTATTCATGTCATGAGTACGGACAAGATATGGGGCTGCGTTGGGTGTGTAGTGGGCCTCGGACAAGAGATGGCTAGTGTCAAAGTTCAATGCACTTCGAAGATTACACCCGAAAGGGTATAGAAGAAATTATTATAAATTTCTCTCTATTCACATGCATTTTTTAAATGTCTGACAACATAAAATATTGCGAATTTATTATTATAAACAACTGAAATTTTTTATTTTATTTTTTACGCAGGTAAAATGGACCTTTGGCAATCTGCGATAGTCATTTTGGTAAGTTAATTTTCTCAGAAAAAATCCTTAACGTAGTTATTGATATAAAATGCATTTAATATTTAATGAATGTTGTCAGGATTCATAATAATGCTGCCGTTCCCGTTAAAAGCAATTATTTTCGCTTATTGTTTTAAAAACCATGACCATAACTGAACTTAACGCATTTCGATATAATCATAATTAAACAAAGAATGAAAAATTCTAGTTCAAGTTCGTCTTTGACGTCATTAATTGTAATATTTTGTCCTTTCTCTCTTAATTAACATTACGGAAGTTTGAAGAATAGATTGTTATTATTTTTTCTTCGATTATCGATTTGTATCGGAAATAATGTCGGTAACATCTTCGTTCGAACAATCTATAATATCGAACTAATAATTAAATTTTTTTGTCTTACAGGCATTGCTAACTACGAGGCATACTTCTTCTCAACTCATAACAAAGGCAGGTGAGTTATAAAAGAAAATATTTTTAAATTATTCATAACTTTTGGAGTGAGAACTGTTTTCTGTCAACCGAAAAGGAAATGTTTTTTCCTATAGTCCCTCGAAGTCACGAAACGACCACGCGTAATATCTCATGACACATCTGCTTATTCTCATCCGCCATGGGTAATTCTATTGCAATTGATTATCTAATCGAAAAATTTTGGCAATTAGAAGCATTCGAGTGCAGATTACCTCGAAAAATAATCAATTTTAGTTTTCGGATGAAGTAAACATCATTGCATGCAATTTGGTCGCTTTTAAAGGTTAATAAAAAGCACCTGGACGATGACATCAGCACATCTGCCTCTAGCACCTGATACAGGTGATCTCTTAGAAACTGTCCTTGGCAAGGCCGCACGATATTGCGTGACAAAAAAAAAAAAGATTTTATTTTCGGAGAAATTCCATAATCGGTTAGGTATAGTAGCCAATACATTATGCCAACAGTTGTCTACAAGTTACTGGGAGGTCTTCGAAACCAGTTCTCACAACATGTGGCACTGAGTTGACTAACATCTAAAAATAGATGGAACCAGCGGATGAGTAAACGTTTAGTCCATCCTTTATAGTCGACTCGACTTTTTCTTTATTATAGTGGATAAAAAGATTGCGTGTGTGGGGCCAAATAGGTGGGACTAGACGAAACAGCCCGGAGAAAGAAAATTTATCTCCTTAACGTTTATATAAGAAACTTAAACAACCAGAGAATGACCAAAGCTCAGGTTTTAATGCTATAAATTTTTTTATGACTCATTCTGTTTAGTTTTGATTTATTTCTATCTTCTGAATTCCATTTTCGAAATTCTTACCTGTCACATCGTGACGAACCGATTAAAAGAAACAATATTACTAGTTAACTTGGGAAGTAAACCAGTTTGTCTTTAATAATTTGATATATAATTGATTGGTTTTATTTTAGAATGTGATTGAATAAGACTAGAAAATAACGTCACTTATAAATTTAATATATTTTAAGAATTTTTTTATTTAAAATATAGTTTTCAGCTTGGTTTCACGCCACGAGAAAGAAGAAGAAGAAAAAAAATAAGTGCAATCGTCTCGTCTTTCAGACAATCGTTTTATTATTATTGCAAGCAATTCTGGAGATCCTTTTAGTTCTTTCTTGCAAATTCGATAGAGAAAATAAGCGGAACGTGTCTTGGAAATTTTTTTATACGAATAAAACAAAAAATTGGTTAGAAGTTCGACATATTCTTTTATAAATTTTCTCGTTGAAAATTTCCGAAGTATTGGAAAAAGAAAAACTATTATTAAAAGAATGGCATTTCTTTTCTCGATAACTTCTATTTTATCGAATTTTTCTAACACAATTTTTTCTATTTTTCTCCCGAAAGACTGGTTTCATTTTTAGAATTAATAAAAAATCTAGAATACTGGTGGCGACTGTCTGCGAATTGACCGTTCAAAGTGCTCCTTATTTTCTGTCCTGGATTTAAAACTGTTTTATGTGTAATGTTCTCTTTTCGCGCCTGTTTTATGACTTTAACAATTGCAGTCAATCGCTCAATCGAGTTTTTCGTTCAGATGATCGTTTTTTATGACCCGATTTATTTTCTTTCCTCTATTTTTTATTTTGACTTCATCATTATTAAGTACGCTACATCATCTTGCGAGTTGCACTTCGATGAAATTTCGTATTACAAGAGATTATTTTCTTGTAATGGAAACAGCACGTATTCTACTGTGAAATAAAAAATTACGTTTAATTATAACTGTAATAATTGTGTTAAAGTTAAATGTCACCCAACTGAACAGGCAGAGTTAAGAAAGTGAGGTTCAGAATTAAGTACGCTACATCATCTTGCGAGTTGCACTTCGATGAAATTTCGTATTACAAGAGATCATTTTCTTGTAATGGAAACAGCACGTATTCTACTGTGAAATAAAAAAATTACGTTTAATTATAACTGTAATAATTGTGTTAAAATGTCACCCAACTGAACAGGCAGAGTTAAGAAAGTGAGGTTCAGGAGGTTTCGTACCTTTTTTCGCCTCCACAGTTGCCCTTCCTTTCCAAAGGTTACAGATGGTATTTTTAAAAGGCCGAACAAAGATTCGTAAACACTTTTAGTCAAATAATGTGGGCTTTAATGACTTCATTAATACCAAGAAAAAAATTTTTACGTAATACTCGAATATCTTGAATGATTGTTTGCGGGTTCAACTTCCTGTATTGTCATTCCCACGTCTAGTAGTGTAGAGTTATTTACCAGTTCCACCTTTAACCTCGCGACCTCCAAACTGAAACAATGACTGTCGTGGCGAATTTCTTGTAATGGACCAAAGTCATCCTTCCACATTTATGTTTGGAACCAAACCAGGAAGTCATTTCATACGCTTTTCATTTCATTTAGCGTGACTTACCATCTCTTGCTGTTTTGTAAGTTTTATAATATTTTACTTCGCACGATAATCTTTACACTCGCGGCTCTATCTTAATGGTACGACTTTTGATGCGAATTTTTTGATGTTATCCCACTAACTCTGATAACAAAAGGCACAGGTTCATATTGTTTGGGTTCATATCTAGTAGAATTTTCACTCGAAAATATTTTAGAAATGCCGAGAACATAATAAACATTTTCTTACTCTATTCTTTTTAGGATTTTTTTTAGTATTCTGTGCATTATTTTTATTCATTTTTTTCATTTAGATCTGTTTGGTTTTATAGTTAATTAATAGAAGAAAGTATGCTGGCAGTTAACGTTATCAGGAAACAGTAGCAAATATTGCGAACAACTTCCCCCATTAAAATTTATGTACATTCGTTACTGTTGACTATTATATTTGTATTACGAACATAATATAATGTAACAATTCTAAGTCACTGTTGTAAATAAAGAACCTTATTATTTTGACATTTCAAATGGAGATTTATCGCAAAACAAAAGTTCCTTTTTTCTCGGGGTTAAAATATGAGAAAATTTAATGAAATTCGGGACAACAAACCAGAAGATCTCACGAATTACGATCAGTCATCTTTCAGAGAGACAGTGTATCATTTATTTTTGTATTTTTTTTTTATTCTAGGATTACGGTGAGAAAGACAAGTATGATGTTCGTCCTTGCGCTTTCGTTTCAACGTTACTTTCATCCACAAGGTCGGTACGGGATGTCGTCTCCTAGCAACGCGAGGTCGCTGCACTTTCACTAGTGTCAGCGTCCTGATGCTACCAGCGAAACAAACCATCAGGCGTTCGTATTACATATCGTGATGCAAAAAACATGACTTCGTGTTTTGTCCCGTCCGGCCTCTCGAATTATCAATTTTGACGCCGTCAATTTTCATTCCGAAAAAGTTACTTTTATTTTTTTTTATGTTATGTTACGTTATGTATGATTCCTTGTTTCTTTACAGATCCCGGTCTCATTACCGATGTCAGTATAGCTTGTAACAGCAATAGCATATTAGTGACGATATCGACGGCTACCAACTTCAATGGGATGATTTATCCCAAGGGATTATCCAAGAATTCTACATGCATGTCGGAATATAATAACGCCGGTGCTAACGTCAGTTACGTTTTACCCTTGAGATCCTGCAATACCATGAGCACCGATATGGTAAGAAAATTTTACCGACCACTCCTTTCATTCGTCTGAACTGTGTAATTGGTAACGCATTACGCTAAATTCCCACATTTCACTCATCGCCTAGGATGTTTCAACCTAATTACTAGTTACAGTCGATTTAGACCTTTCAGCCTAATTTTTCATGCAGTAAAAATATTTTTACGAAAGAGTAAGTCGGCATAATTTATATAAAATTGCATTAATGCTTCGAAATAGTGGAATATACGCGCGAAAGTCGAAAATATGACGCATGTTGTTAATGAAAAACTAATGCGATTAAAACGTAAAAAAATATATTGTACACGTTATTGTTGTTTTAAGTTAATATTTTTTCCTGTTGCAATTATTTAACATCTTACAATCACGACTTTTCTTCTATATAGGATGACGGAGTGGAATATTTTAACACGGTCGTGATCCAACCCCATCGTAAACTGGTGACCAACCAAGGACGAGGTTACCATATTAGATGCAGGTATCAGACTAAAGAGAAGACTGTCACTTCTTCTTTCAATGTCAGGTAAGTTGTTCACGAGATCTTCATTCAATCAACATCCGGGTTTCACTGGCAAACAAACAAAGAAGCCATTAAGTATTTAGTGATAGCACTTTTTCATTCGGACAATGAACCCGGTCGGATGGATTGACGATCCACCCTTCTTCGGGAACTTGATGGATCGGTTCTGTAATAGTATATATCTACAAGTATGATACATACTGAACCTATAACCCTACAACTACTTTCGACTATGTATCATAGCAGTTTTCTTTCGACTTCCTGCTCTCTCCTCCATCAGTCTTTGAACTAAAGAATTATGATCGACGCGTTACTTTAGACCTCATTAATTTAGTAATTGAAATTAAATATCTCGTCAAATTAGTCGATGCTTTCTTCCGAAGAAAATTTTTATTAATGGTTTTCCTAGCAAATTATATTCACGAACTCGAGACAGTTGCAAATATTAATAAAGTATAAAAATAAAAAATAATAAAATGAAGAAAACTAGTGGAAAAAAAATATATTATTTGTGTAAAAGGTTAACGACTTCTTGTTTCCTTTATGTCATTTATGCTTAAAATTAGAAAAATTGAATAGTGTATATAAAGGAAATTATAAATTACAAGTTTTTTTTTATTTATAAAAATCGACAGAAATTTTTTCAGAAATAATTAATAGAGTAAATCTAAGGAAAGAAAAAGTTTAAATGACAAAAAAAATATATTATTTGTGTAAAAGGTTAACGACTTCTTGTTTCCTTTATGTCATTTATTCTTAAAATTAGAAAAATTGAATAATGTATATAAGGGAAATTATAAATTACAAGTTTTTTTTTTATTTATAAAAATCGACAGAAATTTTTTTCAGATATAATTAATAGAGTAAATCTAAGGAAAGAAAAAGTTTAAATGACGAATTATTTTTGCATTATGTTATAAAACGTTTAAAATCATGTAAAATATGTATCATTTATGTATATTATCTAGAATGCAAATTATCTTTTTGCAATTTTTTAGATATATTTTTCTTCAAAAATTTAATCTTTCTTCAATGTTTTCATTTTCACAACACATCAATGTCTAGATTTTACTTGCATGAAATCTATGAAAATGTGATAATTTTTTTTAAATTATAAAAGTATGGATTAAGATTAATCAAAGCCTTCTGTTAACATTTAAATCTAGGAAAATTCTAAGTTTAATGACACTAATTACTAAATGCAGATAATGAAATATGACTTAAATAATTTCTAAAAATATCTTTATAGAAGTGAGTAAAAATATTTATAAAAATTTAAAAAGCATACGTATGGATTAATGAGGTAAAAAATATGTTCGATTGTTGATGAGATAGCTAAATAATAATGTTTTCGATCATCAGGATTCTGTATAAAATGGTTAATTCATCTCCTCAAGCATCTTAAGATGCCAGAGAAGAATAAAGAGAAACAGTTTAAAAATATTGTAACTTCATCTAAAGAATAGGCATGAGTTATTATCGTTTAATTTATTATTTAAATAACTTTAACTAATCATATTAAGGTTTTAATTTCATTCAAAAATGAAATAATCAACAGAGAAACATTTTAGATACATTTTCGAAATATTAACTCAAATTTTAGTCAAACAAATGCATAATTTATATTTATCTTGATAAATTTAGATCATTAAGTAAACATTCATAAAAATATTTTAAATTTAATTATCACCCAAAATTAGCCCTCTCAATATCATTTAATCATTATCCACTTTATTTTATGCAAAATTTAGGAGCAAATATTTGTTTAGATACCATGCTTACGCAGTCTAGCATGTTACCTAAACAAATTGAAATCCTTATGACTATTGAAAATTTAATAAGTAAAAATTATATGTTTTCAGCATGATCGGAACCACTCCATTGGTAGCTACTGCACCAATGCCAGTCTGTTCCATGAAAATATATCTCGGAGATCCCCAAAGAGGAATCGTGGCCGAAAACGTTCGGATTGGAGATCAGCTAACTTTAGTTATAACCATCGATTTGCAAGGTAAGCAAATATGAATTAATTCTTAAAACGTAGCCGATTCAACGCAGAATGACAACTATGATCTTTATATTTGCAATTAATAAAAAAAATATTCATATTTAATTACATTGCATTTGTGTTTCACTTCTAAAATGGTTGAAAGATCGTTACTCAAAGACTGTATGCCTGCCTAGTAAAGAAGGACGCGTTATACTGAAGTAATTCGAATCTGGCACGATTTCACTAGTGGATCAATAAGACTATTTTTTTCCGTAACCTAGCGCCATCTTGTATTTATAAATCGAATGATGGCAATACTTATTCTTTTTTTTCGACCTTTGGACTGTGAAGATAGATGGAATTTATGGGCAGGGAAGCGATACTTTGCATAATTAATTTCCTGTGCCGATAATTATTTATAATTTATTTCGAGTGCAATTTCACAGACTTTGATCAAAATTGACGATTAGCGCGATTCAAGGACCAGAAGTCACGCTGGAATAGATATACTGGAGCAGATTTTTAAGAAAAAATAAATAAATAAAAATAATTTTTTTGATGTTAAACAACTATAAATAATGATTTTTTTCCTATTTTTAGACGTTTACGGGATGAAAGTGACCAACTGTATTGTCAGAGACGGAATGAACTGGGGTGAACAGCCTCTGATTAATAACGATGGGTGAGATTCTTCTTGCAATATTGTTAATCAAGTTTATTGAACCAACTACTAATTAACTAAATACGACGTTTAATCACTGTATTCATTATGTAACTGTGCTTTGTTATTCATATAATCTGATGTCGGCATCACTAAAAGTCATCTGATCGAATATCGCGTATTAATTATCTAGTCCATGAAGGTTCGAACGTTGAAAATAAAAACTTCGATTGTTCTATTACAGATGTCCGGTGGACGAAGACATCATGGGATCATTTAATTATACTCTTAATATAACTACTGCCTCTGTAGGATTTCCAGCTCACAAATTCCCCTATACCTCTTCCGTCTACTATCAGTGCAATGTGAAACTGTGCCTGAAACAAACCGGAGGTTGCGACGACGTGGTTAGTATTCTTATTCATCAATTGAAAAATATTAAATGTGCTTCGATGGCATTAAGTAGTCACGCTCGTTAATCATTACGCAGTTAATTATTATTGTTGCGTATGAATGATCTTCACTTATTAACATTCATTATTCTCGAATACACTCTTATTTATTCCCTTCTTAGCCTCCCGATTGTAGTCAACCGTCAGGAAAACCTAAAACGAGAAAAAGGAGAAATTCGGACGTTAAGAGAACTGTAACAGATGTCAGTCGCTACGACGAGGACGTGAGAGATTTGACAGTAGAAGTTTATTCTGGACTTTATGTCAACGAAGTAGAGGAATTAGAAGACAAAAATGGTATATTTTTAAAGCATAATTGTTATATTTTATTAATATATAAGTTAACTAGGCCTTATAAATTAAAATATATTAAGCGACCTATAATCGGAAATCCTAAATATCAGAATTCGAGTCTGGATATAAAACTCGAGTGCGGATAATCAACATTCGCTTTGGAAAACAATATAATTTCTGTTTTTAAATCTGAAATGCTCATAAATGCTAAAAATTATTTATATTTTTGTATCCATGAAAGACGATTTTATGAAATTTTCCAAAACAAATCAAAATCTATAATTTTTTTTATTTTTTATTTTTTTGCTGTTGATTAAGATATAATAGATAAATTTAAGTCAATGATCCTGCATGATAAATATTTTATTATGTTTATTGTATCTATAAGCAAAATGACGGTAGAAATAACTTTTTAGATCTGCAAACCGAAGCTCAACCGTCCTTAATCGAAGACGAATTCTGCGTATCCACAAGAAAGTTTGCAATCGGGATTGCAATCGCCGGAGTTCTCCTAATGCTGGCCATTATGCTACTAGTAGCCTGTCTGTTAAGACGAAGAAGACGACGGAAAGACGTCAGCTCTTCTGGTAGTTCCATTTATTCCGGACCCTACTCCAACCACGCCTACACTCGAGATTAATTTTGACTTGGAATTTCCATTGGAACGATAACGTAAATTTTCCCTTCCCTTTCCTCAGTGCCATCTGCCTCGAGAATGTCTGTAATCTCGGAAGAGACAAAAGATGGCCTTAATTCTATTTATTTTCGGGAGATATGGTGCCAAAAATGGCGTCTTCTTATTAGAAGAGAGTATACAGAAAGCATTATATAGTCTATACATTTTTAAAAAGAAATTTTCAGGTGTAAAAATTAAATTTTAAATTCAAATAACTAATTGCAATTATAGGATTATGACCCATTATATAAATTTTCGATAATTTTTTTTTAGATTGTTGAAATTAAAAATCGGGTAAAAGGTTTATCTGGTGATGGAAAACGTAATTTAAAATCCTTTGGAATCAATGGTCATCAGGAATTTTTTCTTTGTTTGTAACATTGATTCCGTGGGTTTTGTAGACATTCTCTCGAGAAAAAATATCAGGTCTTTATCCATTGATGCCATTTTTTTATATAATATTGATTTATAAGATGTCGCGATTAGATTCCTATAGAAATTTGTATTTCTAAAAAAATCATTTTTTTATTTGGTTGTATGTATTATCGCGCCAGTAAATGATACTCTAAAAAAATAAGATTTTTAAGAAAGCCAAAAATTTAGATCTTTTATAAAATATCAGAACTAAATTTCTATAAAAATTTGAATTTGGAAACGTAATTCCGGTGGGTCGTCACAGAATATGCTGATGGCTGTTGACATCTCACCTTAATTGTACATATATCATATGTGCGTATCACGTGATGTCCCATGTGCATTACGACATTCCCTGTAAGGCAGCTAAGGTGATGGTTAGGGTCATTATGTATATACGTAACAGTATGTGTAGGTGTTTTAGGGGGAATTGAAAATTGTTTGCATCTTTGGCGATCCAAGTCGATTTCGTTCGACTTTGCTTGCCAAATGCAATAAAGATTTTGGTGCAATGTCATCATTGTTATCCAGCCAAATTATTTCTCAAAAAACAAAAAAAATTATATTTTCTATTGTTAAAATCATATTTTTTATGACTTTTGTAAATTTTATTTTCCTTTGTAACTCAGTCAAAGAAATAAACATTATTTTCAATTCGATTTTTCTTTTTTAAAGTTCTGAACTTTTGTGCTTAAAGAAGAGGGGAGGAAAAAAGTTAAAGGTAAAGGGTCTTTGATATCTAGCCAATTCTTCATTGACGTGTAACGATAAATGGTTGTAATGACGAGGAAAGTTCACTACATCTTAGTAATAAAGATAAAACAGGGTGTAGATGAAGTTTACAGAAGTCATCAATGGCCCAGTACCCTAATTAGTGAGTTCATGCGCTATTAACTGTGTCCCACGTTACAGATGCATCATTACCCACGGCCATTTGGGTGACCTTTCGAGAAAAGTCAGTCATGACTCTCATTAGAAAGTCATTTCTATCAACAGTTGTCAATCAAAGAATAAAGGGCAACTCATAAGGGCATTGATCTACGCTCAATGAAATCAATCACGTTAAGTCTGAAAGAAAAAAAAGGATGTCACGAATGGAAAGAAGCACTGTGATCCATTGAAGTCTGTTTCAAAATGGAACAATAGTAAGAATTTCTACGAAACTTTTTTGATACAATTGTTCGTTTTTTTATATCATTTCAAAGATCAAGAGTTAATAGATTGTGTAATTGAAGCAGAAAAGAGCAAAACTAGTTGTGGAAAAATAATTTTTGATGACGGCTTTCGATCTATATTTTGTTTATAGCAGGAAAGACTCCCTTCATAAAAATAAAATCAAACTAAAATTGATTTACTGGAATTTAAAAAATGATTTTAAATTCCAGCAAATCCAGTATTAATTTATCATTTAAAAAATCATTTTTTTAAATTTATAATTTAAAAAAAAAAAATCGATTAAACAATAATGCCAACGAAAACTTAGCTAAACTTATTTCAACCTTAAAATTAACTTAATCCGCAACTCAAGCCATGTATCATAAGTATTGCAAATACACGAATTATTGAAAGAGAAAACAAGAGTAGTTATATATCATACGCGACTCTAGAAGTAGTTAAACTATTTATAGATTGCAACAAAAGATCATCCTCGCATGTCTAATGTATTCCAGAATAAACATGAAGTTTGATATTTATTTACGGAAAATACAATTATGAAATTATAAAAATGAAAGAAAGGAGAGAAGGCGAAGACAACAGGGTGCAGAACTAATGATATTTGCTAAAGAAACCTATTCGTTTTGCCTCGGAACCACTTCAGTTTCCTTTACAACGTCACGCTAAGCGAAGTTATCGAAGCAAAGAAATTACTTGGGAATTGTATCTTGTTTTCATAAATCAAAAAATACACAAGCATATGTTTTCGTTCCGCTGAATATTTTTTTTTTTTTATATTCGCCATAATTTTCCGATGGATGCATTTCCTGGTTTGTTGTATTAATCGACGATTGATACCATTTTATTTGTAATAACTCGAATTTCTTCGCCTAAGGTATACCTATACTGGTTTAACCATAAACAAAGCGTAACTAATTTTTTATTAGGGAGAATATAATAAACCATCACTCTCTTCCTCGATTTTTTCAATTGTCTATCGATAATGATTATAATTATGTTAACAGAAACCAAAAATTTGCTTTCGTTTTTTTTTTAATATTTTAACGAGTATCTCGTGTTGTTAGATGCAAAAACCGAATTCACTAATTTCTGAGGCCAATAAATTATGCGTAAAATATTTTAAATTTTCTAGAATGAAAAGAAAGCAGATGATCCGAATATAATTTTTTTTACGAATAATAAAAACATATATTTAATGAGAAATTCCACGTAATTTACGTACCGGGAAAAAGTTGCATTTCTAATAATGATGATGATTTGGGTTCATTAAACTTATATTTTATAAAATTATATGTCGTTCCAGTGACCAGCTGAACCAGTTCATAAACACTTAGAGATATTAATAAGTTCACGGTAAATTTATGGAAATAAATGAGTCTGACTAATATATATGGCGATTATAAGAGAGGTCATCAATTGAACCGTAAACAATAAATTACAAAACATGAAGAATTGCAACAAATGGTCTTTCAGAAATGTCAGAAAAAAAATGTGTTTTTGGACGACTTGATTGTCAATTCGGTACATTCATAGAATGGATGTGATGAATAAACATGGTGGGAATCATACTTCTCTACAGGTAGTTTAAAATTCCAAACTTTTATGACGAAACGATTCTAAAATTCTTCTGTATGTAAAACTTAATAGCGATCAAATTATTGAATGATAACTTAAACAATTAATGATTTTTATGTTATGAATAAATTAATTAGATTCGAAAATTAACTGCAGCAAGATAAACAATCGTCGTGCCATTGGCATAATCTACTTAAAATACTAGTCTGTAAAAGTCTATTTTAATGGGCCAACTTGTCGAATAACAGTTGCGTGACGATTCGTGATGCGTGAAGTGACTCACGAGTTACCTATGTAACAACAAAAAATTTGGCAACTGTCATCCACAACATGGTTATCGCCGGTGTTTCTATTGTTAAAATAGCTTTTTGTTTAAAGGAATCATTTCTTTTTAGCCATTACATGTAGTGTGGCTTGTTAAATCGTGATGACAATGACCCCTGGCCTCTCGACAACAACAGCATCTTCTCTATCACACGAGTCTGAAAAATTATGGTAAGGATGAGAAGTTGCGTATAAATATAAATATATATATATAAAAAAGAACAAGAAAAATAAAAGAAAAAAGAGTAAAGTGCGAAAATAATAGCCTTGCAACCAAAGTTGGCAATTACAAGGTTGGATTATCGCGTTTTATCTCAAGAAGCAATCCAAAAAATTCGGCACAGTGACTGATTTAATGGGAGATGTTATCATCAACTCGATCAGAAATGGAAACTCGGCTCCTTACATCAAATGGTTGGTGATAAAGTGTAACCCTTACTTTGCATTTGAGAAGATCCACAATTGGTAGGTGGAAAAAAGCGTCTCAAAAATTTTTTTGCACTTTATAATACTATACTGGGTTTGTTGAACTGGATCAGAAATTCTAAGAACCCTGCATAAAACGCAAACGTCGATTCTCAATTAATGGAAAAATAACTGTAAAGTTACAGAATAATCCATTATAAAAATCGACGCCTTTACTCGCACTTGCTGTGAGAAATCGCGATCGTGATAAACGTTTCAACTCCGACACGATTTGTATGAAACAATTCTTTATGTTTAATTATTTTGAATTGTATGATGTAATGAAGTTGGAATGTGTAATGAAGAAAAATATACCGGTTGTGGACTTAACAAAAGTGATAGGTTATGTTCGTGATAATAATTGTGATTTATAAAGTAATTAAAGAAAATTACGTCGAAGGTCTTTATCCTTACGATTCACTAGTTATATAGATTTATAGGTTAGTAAAAGAATGTGCTAAAAGATTTTTTTTTCCGCTTTATTATTAGAAATACAATTGTAAAAAATATCTTATGCGGAACTTCTTAAAATTCTAAATTATAGTAAAGTTATAATTAAAATAATTTCGCTAATCGCACCAAAACATTATTAACGGCCGAACTGAGTATAGATTTATGAGTTTATGAAGTTTTAACATTTTTGCCAGACATAGTGTCAAAATTAGCCAAAAGCGTTATAAGAATTACTATGATCAGCGCTTTCTCTTCTACGTGAGGACTGGAGGTTAAGGCCAAATGTACTTGACCGGGGAGCGAAGTACATAATTTGATTGCATTTATGTTTTGATTATAATTTATTGCAATAAATTATAGTCTACACCTTCAATAAATTACATCTCGCTATCGGCTTGAAGCGATTTTATTTCAATTAAAAATTTATTCCTGAAATCTTAATTATGTTCGAATTTTAATATACTCGATGTTTATATTGTAACTGAATGAAAAAAGTGTGTTATGCTATTAAATGAAAGTTTACTTTCCTAATTTATAGTTAGATAATTAGTATTTTTAATTAATGTACGACAGAAGCTTAGAATGAAGCAGAAAGAATTAAATGTTCTACATGTACTAAAAATTCTCTATATATATACTCAGAATAGTTAGATAATTAGTATTTTTAATTAATGTACGACAGAAGCTTAGAATGAAGCAGAAAAAATTAAATGTTCTACATGTACTAAAAATTCTCTATATATATATATACTCAAAAATGACTATAAATGATGGCATCTGTCAATAAATAGTTTCTTTGAAAATTAAAATGCATTAGAATCTATGATGGCTTAAACACATTCTTCCAAATTCTGATATATTGTTCAGTTTCTAGGCTATTTAAAACTAATCAGATTCTTTCTCGGAATCATTGATTCATCAACTCGGTTTACTATCATTATGCCTGTTTCAATAACTTCAGCAATTAATGAATTGTTTCCATAAGAGAGCAATTAAATCCCGAATTTCAAGTTATCTAATTGCCATTTCTCAAAATTTCACAATCACCTCTGAAAATATTCTACTAACTAATGATTCATCTGCATTACTCGAACTGAATAGATTTGTTGGCATGTATGTGTATTAGTTTATAAAACCGATTTTTGGATCGATTTATCGATATGCAGCATTTTAATTTATGTTGAATACCATTCATATGTTGTTTCAATGTATGTATATACTTTTTTTCAGTACTTTACAGTTGTTTAAGCTACGAAAAATGCATTTTAAATTACTTAAAAATATTAATACTATAATAAGATTAATTAAAGAATCAAAAATAATTTTTACATTCAGAATTTTCATTCTAGTTTTTAAAACAGAAATAAATGTAAATAAATACTTTTTAATACATTTGAAATCCTTATAATTCATTAGAAATGATTTTTCCCTCATTAGAAGCTACAAATAAGAAGGATTATGAAGTTATTAACTAAATTAATATTTAAGTAAATCTGCGATTGTTAGTTAAACTAACACATATCATTTGAAACACAAATGAAAATAAACTATCTTTTTTATAATTTAATAATCTTTTTTCTGTACACACCCCAACAATTAAAATAAAAAAATAATAAGAAGAAGAAAACAAAGGCAGAGAAAATATCATTTGATCTGTGCGCTCATGCTTCTGTTTCATCGAAACTCCTTGGGGCTAAATTTACCAAAATGCAGTGTTGGACTATAATTACACGTCTAGTGGTAATAGAATAATCTAATTATAACTTTGTACAACAATAGTTTTCATCCTTTAATATTATTTCCATACTACAGTACTTATTTTGAGTTCGAAGACTTCAAACGTATGAACTTTACTTATCATTCACACAAAAAACTCAACTGTGTGATTCATATTTCAGTCGGTATTTTGCATTTAGTAGAGTTATATATATATATAATCTAGTGATTTATTGTTAGAATTATCAAGATTTTGTTTAAAAATAAATCTTTTCTTATCGTTTGTCTTTAAAATATACTAAATGGGAAACGTTGTTATAATGAAAATGGTGATGATTATAAAAAAAATAATAATAATCGGGAGAAGAATGACCTTAATATGGGTTCAAGGACGAATTTTTTTATTTATTTTATTTTTGCTTCAACCAAACAGTCATCACACGAGGCTTGAGGCATGTTGACAGAGCTTGAAGTTATATCCTATTGCTTTTAAAAGCGTTCAGTTTTTCTTTTTTTTTTTAAAGGAAAAAAGGCAATAAAAAAAGCAAATGTTTGTCATTAGAGGTGATGAAATAGGATATCCTGGAGAGTAACACCCTTAATTTTATATTCGATTTTCTGTTTTGCAATTCTTGCGTGTTGTCATCAATGATGAGGCAAGTTTTTATCTATAATAAATAGGGCAGTAAGGTGGAAATAAACAACCGAATCTTTCAAAAGAAATACAAAAGAATGATGTCTTCGGAAAGTTAAAAAAGAGGGGGAAAAAATATATTTTTTAGAGAGTAATGAACCATTGTTGATGCAGCGAATTTTTCTTTCCAAATTTGTTTTAACGAAATTTTGACTTAAAAAAATGATTAGATGTTTTAAAATATGAGTGTTGTCTTTAATTACCGAAAAAAATTGATTTTTTCAACTTTAACTAATTTAATATTTTTATTCTTCTAAACAAAATTATTTTTAAACGAAGGTGTTAAAATTATTAAAAAAAAAAAAACATTTGCTAATTGAGGCATTCGTTAGTCTGATTAAAATTATGAAAAATGAAATCACTAATTTTATATATATAATATGAAAGAAATTTTGTAATTTAGATCTTCTAGTTGAAATTTTGGAAAATTAAAGTGGCTAAAATCATTTGCTTCAAATTTATTAGCAATTTTAATTAAAAAGCATATTGCAACGTAATTAAAAAATAAAAGGTTTTTAATCTTCTTATCGAAGAGAAATGAGGTTTAAAGTGGCTAAAATCATTTGCTTCAAATTTATTAGCAATTTTAATTAAAAAGCATATTACAACGTAATTAAAAAATAAAATGTTTTTAATCTTCTTATCGAAGAGAAATGAGGCTTATAAGATCACCAAGCTATTTCTATGTAAAGATCACCATATATACTGTATATATATCCTCTGTTAATAACTTTTTGCCTAATTAGTAGATCTTTATGAAATTTATTCCATTATTTAAAATGCGGACATTCAAACTTCTGAAATTTCTTTTACTATATTCTGAAATAATTACAGTATTAATATTTTTATGACAGTTACCAAGAAAATCAAATCATTGATGATGATCTCGATGACACATCGACTAACTCTTTCTTCAGTCATCAAGGAATGGTGAATGTTCAAATTTCGAAGATTTATTCTCTAATAAGTTTTTCAACTATTTGATTTTTATAAAATCCAGCGGAGTAATTAGGTCATTAAAGTTGATTAATTAATTCTGCAGATTCATCTGTTCAAAAATGGAGGACGTTGAAACTTGTGTGTTTCATTATAATACAGATTTTCATGACATTTAAATAGAAGTTATGTTGTTAAAGACGATTTCGATGACATATATTTTAATCTCGTATCTTTAATCACGCCAAAATAAAAAATAGGTTCGTAAAATAGACAATTAGTTTTTCCGGAACTGCTGTTGTTATTATAATGAGTTTGCTTTATTATCCTAACATATTGAATAATATGGCAACATTATACAGTACTGTAGAATAAAGAGCAAGGTCATACTCAAAGATTTAGCCTAGAGAAAGAAGATCAAGGGATAGAAGGGGAATATAGTAAAAGAGATGATGAGGGAGAGATGGGGACAAAAATGGGTGAAATCAGTGAACTTGCAGAGAATACTTGATTCAGTTCATTCTTAAAATCTTTACTGTCAGCCAAATGGCCTTATGTAAAACAGTCATTGTTTCGACCGTTATAAAACTATATTGCAACGAGATCAACAGTGACAATTAGTAATAGTAATAGAATGGTAAAATTAAAAAAGATTTGTTTTTAAACTAAAACAGAGTGCAGACCAAAGGAGAGGTGAATTTGATTAATTAACAACCTTGTCAATTTATTCTAGACTTATTGTAAAGCATATACTCAACTAATAACGAGTTATTCTAACCGATAATAACTTTATTCTGAGCTGTGCATTAAATCTAAGTTAATAAAGGAAGACAGTTTATTGTATAAGAACATACCAATGCACTGGTACGGAATTCAAGTGGAATGGCAGTTAAAATTAATATATACGAGTATAATACTGTAGTGAATTAATTTTTACGCTTTTCACAAAATGCACGAATATTATCATGAATTTTTTAATATAAATTCCTGATGTTTCCTCTTAATTTATATAAAATAATTCTTGAATTCTCTTATATAAATTGAAAATTTATCTTTCATAAATCATTTTAGTCTGACCAGGATCCTTTCTATCATGTTTAAAAATTTATATTTGATCATATTCATATAAATTCATACAGACCCGACACAATTTGTTGAATTTGACAATTTTAACAGATCTATTGCTCTAATTTCTAAAAATATACGATTTATTCGAAATGAAAAATAAAATTAACTGATGTAATTAACTTTGAAAGAATGCAAAATTTCTTCATAGCATTAAAATTTTATTGTTTTTTAGCTTTAATGCCAATTTTACTTAACGAATATTATCATATGCTACATCATATCAGGCATATGGCAATGCGAGGCGCAAGCGAATCATAATCTAACTGAAAAAATACTGTACATTAAACTCAGGATCATTGTGACATGCCTAGATGCATCCCGATCTGTCTAGCAACTTTTAACAGATCAGTAAAAGAAAAAGGTTACAAACTGAAACAATGTAATATAAGTTACTCTGAAAACGGTAGTATAAAAATACATTGTAATCGTTAATTGTTAACATTTAAAATGCAATAATTTAATCTGAATTTCAAATATTTTGGTAATTTTAAATAGTTTAAAAAATTTTTTGCATATTAATTAAATAAAAGGAAATCTTTTTGATTTCATTATAAAATAAACGCACGTTTTTATCATCTTATTGTTTCTTTGTAATACATTATACTGTATAGTGTTTTATTATAGATGATACTGTACCTTCTTTTCTAAAGTTCAATTACATAACATCTTTTTCTTAAATTTTAATTTTTAAGCCAATATTATCCTAATTAATAAATCAACACGTTCGAAATAAATTGTATATCTTTTATAAAATTTGATATCTTGTTAAGAATTATTAGGCCTAAATAATTTTTCTTCAATTTCAAACACTAGAAACTGTAATTAAAACTAATTAGTGAGTCATCCACGAAGTAATATAAATTGTAGACATGATGTTGCGCATCTGCTATTCAAAAACTAATTTAAACTAATTAAATTAGTTTTTGAATACCAGATGTGCCACATTGGAGAAAGAGGAGGGAATCTTGATGCCTTCTAAATAGAAAGTATTTATATACTTTGTTTCGAATAGAAAAAAGAAAGATGATAAACAAGAAAAAACGATTCATTTTGCTCCGTCATGTAATGAGTGCTGAAGACACGATGCAAAAAGCATACCATTTAAAAATTTCTGAGTTTTTAATTTTCTACAACACAGTATATTTATGTTTATTAAAAATAAAATTTTCACAAATTGATTTTGTGTATAAAACATACCATTTCTATTTGTTCCTCCATTTACAAAAGAAAATTAGGGGAAGAGAAAATTTTCGTATAATCTTTTTCGTTCAAGATTTTTATTCGAAAATATGGTCATTAAGAAATATTAAGAAAATTTTATAAGAAAGTTTTCTTTTTGTTTCTCTACAGAAATATTATTCAAATCCAAGTTGAAAAATGGAGAAATTTTCTTCCAAAGTGTCTTCAAATCAATTCATTTCGTAATGAAATCAAATGAATTTGGGCGGTTAGAAGCAATATGGTTAATAAATATTCGATAAATAAATACAAAATAAAATACATCGAGAAAAAGAAAAATAGAAAAAAGCGATATAGGTGATTAAAGTCGTCGATCTTACAATGTAATGGAATGGGAATTTCAATAATTTTATTAAAAGAACGTTTTACAGAAGATAAAGAGATTTTCAAAAATCATCTAGGAATGTTAGAAGTGCAATTTGAAGAGTTGCTTGAAAAAGTCAGTCCATTAATTCAAAAGTAAAATAATACAATTATGAGAGAATGTTTTTCTGCTAAATTAAAATTGAAAATTGTACTGAGATATCTTGTAACAACTGATTACTTTAAAGCATTTGAAACTTTGTACCGGGTACCTCCAAATGCTCTATTTCTTGATTTTTATCGGAAGTTTTACTGCTATCTATAAATAGCGGGTGCGAACTGTTTGTATTTTTAATTTAACATATTCTATTGACAATTGCGGAATATTCAATTCTTTTACGAGTTCTCACGTAGCATTTTCTCTTCCTTTTATTTCTATATCTTGTTGTTTTAGAGTTTCAGAGACACTGGTGATCTCTGGAACTGTAAAACAACAGAATATAAAAATAATCAAAGTTAATGGAGTGTGATGTTTTCTCTACTTAAAAACCAATGCAACAACTTAAAATAGAGTTAACTTGAATTCAACAAAATATAATCAAGAAATTCAAATTCACTGAGATTGAAGCGGAATTTTTTAGATTTTTCACTCATTCTTCGTCTTATATGATTACTTTTGATGATTTATTGTTTATATAAATATAATTTATAAACAATAAATCCAAAGTTACAGAGTTTAAATGCGGCTTTATAGACAATTGATATTTTCATAGTTATTTGTTGCACCATTAATTTAAAGTGACAATACTAAATTTCGTTAACATGTAACAAATTTTTTTATTCAACTTATAGGGAAGTAATTTAATATTTTAATTTTCTGTTAGAATAACAGTAATAGAAAAATTAATCTACGAATTTTTTTGCTATGTTTGCGCGATATGATCCAAATCATTTCGCACAAATATAGCAAAAAAAAAAAAAATTCATTGTAATGACATTATGCAAACATCTTGGCATCTGTAACAGATTTCACTCATATTACTTCTTGCTTTTCTATACCAGTTTATGTTTATGTTTTAATTAAAATCTTTTCTATGTCATTGATTCTTTAGACATTAATTTTTTGATTCCGCATTCTAAATAAAGTTTTATATATCATAACATTTATCATTATATGAATTAATGAGTATAATCATTAATTCGGTAACATAAAATGTTATTCATATGCTCTTGCCGAAAGTTCATTATTAAGAATTCAAATTTTTTTAATAACTTACAAGTTAGTCCATAGATGGCGCAATGTATCGAATAATTCATATATTTCATTCCATGTGTGCAAGTTATCTTTTATTCTCTCTAATTTTGTATAAGAACTAAATTCAAATATACATTATACAATAATATCTGTAATATTATTATAATAAAATAAAATTAAGGAAAATTCAAGAAGTACCAGCTCTGCATGTGCATAACGCGAAGCCGCAAAGATTAAATCGGCGCGACACACGCTAGGCTAAATCAATTCTTGCCAAAAATCTATTGAAAAATTTCGTGACAATTGATCTTCCATTACATGATATTATTTCATGATAATTTTTATTAATATTCATATTTACAATATACAGGATGAAGAAAAACTTCGTCGTAAAATTTTGTGTACTGACAGGGGACCTTGAAACAAGTTGAAAATGTCTAATAAACGAGCGCGTTCCAAACCTCAACAGCAAGTCATCAATGATTAGTCTCTTTTGACGTCAGAAAAAACTCAACATCAGCTTGTTTCTGTTTCTGTTTAATGTCGTTGTTTCTGTTTGACGATGATAATGATTTGTTTCACACTCTAACTTTTAAAATCTTATCATCTAGCAGGAACTACTTTTTCTGCGACATTAGAAAACGATGTAAACCGATGTCAACACACTCACCACCTCTAGATTGCGATGACTTTTTAGCATCGGTTTACACCGTTTTCTAACTTCGCAGAAAAAGTAGTTCCTGCTAGATGATAAGTTAGTTGGTTTGGTTAGTTAGATTAAGCCGCCATATCCTCATGGGATATTCTGTATCTGGCGGCGGCCACTTATAAAACCCATCACAGGCTGGCCAACACCCATGATGGGGTTAACCGGATGGTTGAAGGATGGGGTTCAACGGGCCGGGCCCGGACCCCTCCTGAAAAATTGGAGGTGTGGGACCCGGATTTGAACCCGGATCCTCCAGGGTGGTAAGCCAAAGCTTTACCACGCGGCCATCCGGCCGCTAGATGATAAGATTTTAAAAGTTAGAGAGTGTAACATATCATGATCGTCGTGAAACAGAAACAACGAGTCAAACAGAAATCAGAAACAAGCTGATGTTGAGTTATTTCTGACGTCAAAAGAGATTAATCATTGATGACTTGCTGTTGAGGTTTGGAAGGCACGTAAAAGAGACTAATCATTGATGACTTGCTGTTGAGGTTTGGAACGCGCCTAACATATGGTTTAAATGGCACCGTTTTCGAATTATAACTCTTTACAGCTAGCCAATCACCATCGAGTACACAAAGCGGCACGACGCATCGATTTAAATTTAGATTACAGGCAACAAAATGTTAACTCAAGAAAGATATTTCAGTAAATGAATTTTTTTTGTCAGTAGATGACGCCACTTTCTATTCTATTAGAACACTAAATGACCGGGCGAAAGAAGCCCTTCTACAGACTACTTACCCCTGCGGAGGGGACAGCCGGATTGTGGAGGATGTGGATCGACGGCCGGGCCCGAACCTCATGATAAACAATTTCAAAGGGTGGGACTCATGACTCAAAGCCGGGTCCTCCAGAGTGGAAAGTTAAAGCGTTTCTACGCGGCCAATAGCCAGTAAAAGGATTGATGTGATCGGCCGGATTGGCCGCATGGAAACTTCGGCTTTACACTCTGGAGGACCCAGTGGATTGGCTACGTGGAAACGCTTCGGCTTTCCACTCTGGAGGACCCGGGTTCGAATCTCGGGTCCCACTCCTTGAAAATATTTATCATGGGGTCCGGGCCCAGCCCGTCGATCCCCTGGCCGGATTGGCCGCGTAGAAACGCTTCAGCTTTCCACTCTGGAGGACCCGGGTCCCACCCCTTGAAAATATTTATCATGGGGTCCGGGCCCGGTCCAAGTGGAAACGCTTCGGCTTTCCACTCTGGAGGACCCGGGTTCGAGCCTCTGCCTATCTAGTTGATCCTATTCTCACGCGGATTCCGCGTGAGGACTCAAAACGTTTCGGCTTTCCACTCTGGAGGACCCGGGTTCGAGTCTCGGGTTTCACTCTGGAGGACCCGGGTTCGAGTCTCGGGTCCCACCCCTTGAAAAACCGCGTTAAACGGGTTTTTACTAACCCAAAAGAGGGATCGGCCGGATTGGCCGCATGGAAACTTCGGCTTTACACTCTGGAGGACCCAGTGGATTGGCTACGTGGAAACGCTTCGGCTTTCCACTCTGGAGGACCCGGGTTCGAATCTCGGGTCCCACTCCTTGAAAATATTTATCATGGGGTCCGGGCCCAGCCCGTCGATCCCCTGGCCGGATTGGCCGCGTAGAAACGCTTCAGCTTTCCACTCTGGAGGACCCGGGTCCCACCCCTTGAAAATATTTATCATGGGGTCCGGGCCCGGTCCAAGAGTGGAAACGCTTCGGCTTTCCACTCTGGAGGACCCGGGTTCGAGCCTCTGCCTATCTAGTTGATCCTATTCTCACGCGGATTCCGCGTGAGGACTCAAAACGTTTCGGCTTTCCACTCTGGAGGACCCGGGTTCGAGTCTCGGGTCTAATATTTATCATGGGGTCCGGGCCCGGCCCGTCGATCCCCGTCCTCCACATCAATGGGGTCCGGGCCCGGCCCGTCGATCCCCGTCCTCCACAATCCGGCTGACCCGGGTTCGAGTCTCGGGTCCCACCCCTTGAAAATATTTATCCTGAGGGTCCGGGCCCGGCCCGTCGATCCCCGTCCTCCACAATCCGGCTGATCCGGGCCCGGCCCGTCGATCCCCGTCCTCCACAATCCGGCTGACTTCCGGGCCCGGCCCGTCGATCCCCGTCCTCCACAATCCGGCTGATCCCTATTCGAGTCCCGGGTCCCACCTCTTGAAAATATTTATCATGAGGTCCATGTTCGAATCTCGGGTCCCACCCCTTGAAAATATTTATCATGGGATCTGGGTGCCCGTCGATCCCCGTCCTCCACAATCCGGCTGACCCCTCCGCAGAGGTAGGAAGTCCTGGGTTCACCCCTTGAAAATATTTATCATTGGGTCCGGACTCGTCGATCCCCGTCCTCCACAATCCGGCTGACCCCTCTGCAGGGGTGGGAAACCTGTCGGAAGGGCTTGTTTCGCCCCGCCACTTAGTACTCTTACTGAGTGGAAAGTAGCGTCATCTGTTGACAGCCCCGCCACTTAGTACTCTTACTGAATGGAAAGTGGCGTCATCTGTTAACACCGCCACTTAGAGTACTCTTACTGAGTGGAAAGTGGCGTCATCTGTTGACCAAAAAAAAGGATTGATATTTAATTAATTTAATAAATAATTTAATTATTTTTAGATTCAGTTTTTAATTTATAGATGTTTTCGTTATCTATACATGTGCAAATGTACCAGAGCCTCTTCAGCCGCCAATTAATACTTTTTAATTGAGTGTTTCTATTTCCTAGGACGTGAACCCAGCATTGGTTTTTGGGAAACACATGTTCGTATTGTGTAATCATAATTAGATCAAGAGAAAAATGTTTGTTATGCAAATGACGATGCAATGATCGGATAATGGTTCACTATGATTATCTTTGTGTAATTTGTTGTTATTTAAAAGCAGGGGTGGTCCGTGCATAGGCACTACGGAACTACAGCACCTCCAATTTTTCTCAATATAAATATATTTATCAATTTATTTATATTTGCTTGTAATGTTTAATTTTATCATCAACAACCCTACACAATTCTCTTATTTTGTATAAAAAATAATAAAAATCTATCTTGTAGCAGTTAGGAGAGCGAAAGACGCTCTCCTAAGTGCTATAAGATAGATGCGCGAGTAGCAATATGGCACTGTGGTAGACACAATGCAAAATGCTGCTCGCGCAAGCATATGCACGTCATAGTGATATGTGTGGATGTGAGCTATTAGCTTTACGGCACATTGTGCAGTACTGTCCATCGCCAGAGTGTCATTAGATGCGGTTACGACAATAACCTAACATATAAGTGGACATGAGGAGACAAGACATGTGGAAACGTTTAAGTGTTGCCAGAATACACAAATAAATAAAGGTACAAAAATTAGCCAAAAAATATACAAAAATTATATTGAGTAGTTGGGAAGCGTCTTCCAACACCCCTTCTCGCTGAACAGCTACTTAAATTTCATTTGTATGGAACTTACAAAGGTTTTTAATTTTTCCTTTGAAACGGTTTGGTCATCATATCAGCTAACATTAATTCTGTAGGACCACAGAGTAAGACAATATTGCACATCGATAATTTCATATTTACCGCAGCGATATCTAGCGACACTCTGTCCATCGCGCGGTTCTACTGTTATTTAGAGGGAGGTTGCGCCAGTAGTGGCGTGTTCGTAGTGCTTATCGTGTCTGCTCCGTTTCTTTAAATATTTGGACATTACAATTAAAGACATAATATTTTGAATTGTATTAAAATTTTATCGATAGTAAACAATATTTTTTCATGAAACAAAACAAGAAGAATATATTTATTTTTAAGTAATTTTGAATTAGACCAAATTGTTTAATTTTATTGATAATAAACAATATTTTTTCGTTTATAATTTTTACCATAATTTTGTTATTTTATCCAAATACGTTTACACTGTATTTATAGTGTGTATGCGTCGGCCGGATGGCCACGTAGTAAAAAGCTGTGACTTACCATCCTGGAGGATCCCGGTTCAAATCCGAGTCCTACACCTCTAGCTTTTCAGGAGGGGTTTTGGCCTGCCCGTTGAACCCCATCCTTCAACCATCTGATTGACCCCATCATGGATATTGGCCAGCTTGTGAAGGGCTCAATAAGTGGCCGCCGCCAGATACAGTATATCTCTCGTGCGATATGGCGGCTAACATACTTAAACTAATCTAACTTATAGTTTTGGGCTATATAGCTCACAATATAACCACAGTAATCCTAACAAGTGTTACTAAAACAATATTGGTTTGTAGCACGATACACTTACAACGGTATGCCAGTTAGATGTCTCATATTCGTTCCTACTGCGCATTACGTCACGTGGAGGGAAAAAGCGAGGAGCAACTTGTGTTTTAAAATGGTTTCCCTTGTCACAGTGGCGTAGCTAGAGATTTTGGGCTCCAATGCAAATGTGGCCCAAGGGCCCCCTGTCGAAAAATATAAAACTTTAATAAAGAATTTAAAAAATATAAAAAATACTCTATTTTCTTTATAATACACTTTATGAAATAATATAAAAATACAGAAAAATATGATAGAATACAATATGAAATTAAAAGAACTACGACAGGCGGCCGGATGGCCCATTGATAACGCTGTCGGCGTGCCACGCAGGACGACCTAGGTCTGGTAACTCCTGAAAAGTTTTTTTGGGGTGCTGGGCCCGGCCCGGCGATCCCCGTCCTTCATTATCCGGCTCCCCTTCATGGGTGTGTGTGCGCAGCCCGTGGTTGGAACTGGTCTCGCCCCTTAGTAATCTCCCTGATTGGAAAAGGGCGTAAAATATGCAAAAGAACTACGACAAACAATTTCAATTATAATGATTTGGCACTAAATTTGAGTCCTGGAAGCCAAGGAAGTGATTCCAATAGAACAGAACTGTATATAGTATTACACAATTGAAAGCAAACGGTCAGAAAGGGATACGTTTCATGAGATTTTGACTCGCCGTATATTTATTTAAAACTATTAATTTTTAGATTATTGTGCATTTTGCAATATGATTATTAACGTCGCTGAATGGCCCCTGAATGCCGAGGGCCCCAATGCTTTGCATTGTCTTGCCTTATGTAGCTATGCCCCTGCCTTGTCATCGTATTGCTGTAGTCGTTTCAAACAATTATTAACATTTAAATTATTTAATTGTTTCGTCCTTTGTTCTTGAAAAAAGGTTTTTAAAATGCCAAGCTGGGAAAAACGCCTTCGGAACCGATTTAAATAATCAGAAAACAATTCTTAAAAAACTTCGGAATTTATTAGCATCATGCGAGTTGGAAAACATAAGCAGCTTATACCTTTTCAAAAAGGCATTCTCCTGTCGAACTCATCTTTGGTTGACATGTATGACTATTTACATGAAAAATATGGTATTGAATATATTTTAACTTTTCGACTTAATCAGGATGTTTTAGAAAACTTTTTTGCATACATTAGAGGAATGGGGGGCCATAATGATCATCCGTCTTCTTTAGATTTCAAATATAGACTGAGATGGTACATTTTGGGCAAAAATTCATCTGCTGTATTTACTGAAAATAGAAACACTATAGAATCTTGCTTAATTACTAATGTTTCGCAGGTTTTCGGCACGGATGATGAATGTGAAAAAGAAGATATTTTATTAACACAAAGTATGTTATCTAACTTGACATACGAGATGCACACTGCAGACAATGTTAATCCCGTGGAATAATATCCAATTGAAAATTCGTTTGTACTTACCCAGTATTTGGAAGAGGAGGAACTATTCTTAAATGAGAATGTTTTACAACTCATTGAAAACTTCGAAGGAAAGGAAAAAGTGAGCCAAGAATCATTCAAATATATAACTGGTTTCATATATTAAACTGAAATCAAAATATTATAATAAAATTAATTTTTATAAAATAAATTTATTTTGAAATATTGTACTATGGTATTAAATTGTAAGTTTTCGATTTCTTAAATAATATTTGAAATACCATTTCTTTGTTTTCTTTAATTAAATAAAATTAAAAATATAAATTGATGTATGAAATAATAAAAGCTAATGCCAAATATCATATCAAAATCAATATAATTTTGACGTGATAACTGAAGGGTTTATTACCGATGTTGTATTCCATACATTGATTCCATATCATCAAAATTTTTCATAGCTTTCTTTTATTCTAAGGTTAGCTTATTGATCTTCATTCTCCATCTTCATTATCCATAATGTGGCATTAACCACCACAGAAGAAGACTCTGGTTGATGTCATACATAGATCGTGTTGGGATCTGTAAGACTTGCAAGCTTAGCTTTTTATCCCTGATTTTATACTATTTTCCAGTCGGAGATCATGAATCGTTCGCATGGCTACGTGGTAAAACATTGTTTATCATCTGGAGAATACCAGTTTGTGAAGAAGTTAAGTATTAAAAAATAAATTGCATACTATATATATTCATATGTTCTATCATCTTGTGAAGAGGTTAACTCTGACCTATTCTGTTATTATTTTGTTATGCTCTTTTATTATTTATCATTATTTTCAATATAATCTAACGTATTATATTTTAGTTTAAAAGTTGACTTACTTCCACATTCTCCATCTCAATATTTCGCAATCACGTGTTATGGACGGATATCCGTCTTCCAGACGAGCTTTCTCGGGTAATGACGTCATCATCTAATCTAAATAAGTTTTACCACTGATCCGATATTAGAATATAAGAATGATCTCGTATTGATGTTTTGTTCGAGTAATGTTTCACTTTTAAACAATGAGCAGGCCATCTATGTATATAGAAATCTGTGGTCGAACCTAACAAAATAATTATTAAAAATCAATGCAATACCACGCATCCAATTAAAAAATTATTTGTTTACTTTTGATTACGTTTCTTTGTAGCATGTAATTACTAAACATGATATGATATACAGTATAACTTTCATAGTTTTTTTGATAGCTCTTCTATAAGCTACAGTGAATCTATGCGGCCCTTGGTCTTAACAAATTTGTGCATCCGTGGCCTAGACGATAATGCAGCGCTGCTAGAATTTTTTCACATTGGTTTTGGTCGCCGACAGGACCGGATTTACCTATAGGACGACTAGGCCGCGTCCTAGGGTCCCACGATTCTAGGGGCCCCAAAATTATCAATCAGTTTTCAACTTTTCCAAAATCTTAATAAAAACCCATTTTTCTTATTAAAAGTGCTAGATAGAAAGTAAAATTTTAAAGGTTTCTTATAAGTTATAAGGAGCTTTTAAAATTAGCTGATTTGAATTTTTAGGGGCTCCAAAGCCTCGCTCGTCCTAGAGCTCCAAAAATGCAAATCCGGCTCTGGTCGCCAGAGACTACTAAATGAAGAGCATTTATCAGAGACCAATTCTTTCAGATTCCTGCGATAGGTTCGGGCCATTAGGTGAAGATCTGGATCCAGACACCCTGAAAATAATCTAGATTTATTGGATCAAAAATTGAATCCGAAATTAGCAAGTTAACAATCTATATGCGGTCATGCAGCCGACTCATTTAACCAAACTTGTCGCGGATGGAGCCAATTCATGATGCGGTCTTAATTGGACCGCTGTCTCATATCCATCATAAGGGTTTGCAGATGGATAAATGTCAAAATAATTGAATCTAACCGGGCTCAACTTAACAATCCTCATCTTCATCTTCCTAATCGATTGGTCGGCCGAATGGCCATATGATAAAGGGCTTATCAAGCTGGCATCCGCCTTGGCTTACCACCTTGGAGGATCCTAGTTAAAATCCGAGTCCTACACCTCCAGTTTTTCAAGAGGGATCCGCGCTCGTTGAACTCCGTCTTTCAGTCTTCCGGTTTATCTCATCATGGTTATAGTCCAGCCTGTGATGAGATCTACATGTGGCCGCCGCCAGATAAATATACCCCTGTGCGATATGGCAACTCAACTATACTAATTAACCTTATCGATTGATTATTAAGATGGAGCGGGTCATTTGTAGCAACTTTGAAATGCTACTTTATATCTTAGAATGATGGAGAGACGTATAAAACTGAAAGAATACACTTTTAAACATGGAAAAAACAAATTATAGTATATTTTTAGTTTTACACCAGAAAAACTCTGGATAAATTTTTCTAGAATCAAATTTATTTATTTATTTTCCATGGTTAATCTTGGGTTAATCTCAATGTTTGTTAAATGGATTCGAATATATAAAATTTTTAAATTTGAAATGTGATAGAAAATATTAGTCTATTGGAAATCATTTAAAATAAAATGATCTAAAGTCTTTCATGGGTTTCATAAGTTTAATTTATTTAGCTAAAAACATTATTGTTCTTAATTTTCGGCCATCTTTAGTTTCAATTTTTCCGGAAGGTGGAATATAAATATATTTTGCTCTTTGCTAAAAAAACATCAGCATCATGAAATTTAAGAAAGGACTAGTCACTAGACCAACATTGAATTCACTTTATTTGATAACGTCTCAGAATGGAATTATAGTACATTTTTAGAATGTTTTCCCAACGATCTGTTTTTCATACTGTTTAAAATATCAATTTTTCATTTATTTTTATTAAATATGAATAATAATTATAAGACTCAAAGACTACAAAACACGTAACAAATTAAAAAAAGAAATTAATTCAGAGAATAAGGCATAAACTAAAATCTCCAAACGGAAAAGACAAAAATTTAAATCGGTCTCCAAAATACTGTATATTTGTATTGATATTAATTTTTTATTGTAATATGTCTTATTTTAATTCTGCTGATTAACTGAAATAATAATATCCTGTTTTAAATAGCATAAATAATTATTTCGAATCTTTATTTCAAATTTTTATCCAAAATGCAATCACATGAAAATGTGGATGTTTTGAATAAAATCTTTTTAATTTATTTAACAGTAAATACTTGACATGTCATAATATTCTCTTTCATGATTGGTTAACTCTATCTCTGACGCTTCTCGTAAATGGATAACCTGAATTGGAAATAACCTTAAAGATTAGAAAAGAAAATGTTTTATATGTACAATTAACTTTTACCTTCAATTATTTTGTATATATGCAATTTGTAGTCTGTTTGCAAAAACTTTTTTATCTTTTTCTTTTATATCATGTTGGTTAATTGCTTTAGCATCCAGGAAAAAAATTATTAGAATGAGTGAAAAATCCATCGAAGCAAAAGTCGTAGTTCTTGGATTACAGGGTGAGATGCAGACTTCATTCTCTCATAATTATTGATGAAAATTTTATTTTATTTTTTTACTTTAATTTAAATAATGAAAATTTGTTATCCTAGTACTTGCCTAAGTACTGTATAGCAAATAAAGCCAAGTACAGTACTATTATTATGAAGCATTTAACATGAAGCTATATAATATATTTTAACTGTAATAGTCTAATCATGCATGGATTCAAACGCTAACAATAGATCAGTTCAATCAATTTATTCTCATGTAATATGGGAAATAATTTATTGAACTGGACTTGATTTTAATTTTTAAATTAACAAGAGCAGCACTAAGAATTTTGAATGACAAAAATTATATTATGATTATGATTATTATTATTATTATTAAATTAATCTTTTGAAAGTTTTTAATATCACTTACGGATTGTGAGATATCACAAAAAAAGATGCCACCACGTGTACCGCCGATTTTTTTCTTTGTCAACAGATGACGCCACTTTCCACTCAGTAAGAGTACTAAGTGGCGGGGCGAAACAAGCCTTTCCACAGGCTGCCCACCCCTGCGGAGGGGTCAGCTGGATTATGGAGGACGGGGATCGACGGGCCGGGCCCGGACCCCATGATAAATATTTTCAAGGGGTGGGACCCGAGATTCGAACCCGGGTCCTCCAGAGTGGAAAGCCGAAGCGTTTCCACGCGGCTAATCCGGCTGCGTGGAAACGCTTCTATAAACT
>AYEL01081544.1:0-99070 GCA_000484575.1 Olivierus martensii | reverse complement strand
ATAAATATTATAATAAAGATTTATAAAAAATATTATAATATTATAAAGATTTTATTATTTTTATTATATTATATATAGTGGATTCCCATACAATGTGGGAGATATGTTCTTCATTATAGGAAATTGCATATTGTTTATATAGTTTAAATAATTTGCAATTTAAATAAATATAATATAAATAATATTGCATATTATTTGCATTATATTTATAATTATTTATAAATAGAGTACTAGTTGCAATTTTTTTGTTGCATTTTATGAATTCATGTTATGGGGAGTGCATTAATCAGGAGTTTACTGTATTTATGTGATATATCATATAATTAATATTTTTGAAAGAAAAAAATGCTGTAAAAGAAATGCTATTAATTGGTATTGTATGTGTTTTGAATAATTATATTTTAATTTGATAATAGGTGTAGGAAAAACAAGTATAATATTGAGATATGTTGGACAAGTGTTTAGTCGACATGTGTCACCAACAATAGGGGCATCATTTTTTACATGTCGAATGTAAGTAAAATGTTTTTTATATTTCATTTACTCAGTTGTTTAAAACTAAAAAAAAATCCTTATTTTAAAATTTAAAATTATAATAAAGATATCATTTACTGCTGAAAAAATATCATCTGAATTTGTGTTTATAATCTAAAAATTCAGCACATATATTATGTAAAACATCATAAAAAGAATATTGATAATGGTAATAATTAAACTTTTTATTAACTTCACATATTATGTGATTAATAAATTTTTTTTTAATATTTTAACAAATGTATATTTATAAAAATTATATTATATATGATCAGAAAGTTGTGTACCTATTTTACTATGAGAGACAAAGTTATATAAATCAAGAGGGACAGCAGTGACTGTTAAGTCAAGTATAGTAGTTACTGATTGACTTTTTACTGGGATCATTATAGCCAAAATTCAACTTTCTGTAACTTTGATCCTAAATTAAATATTATTAATTTAACAATTATATTTAAAAATAATATTCAATAGGATACTGATTGCCAAATTTCAAGTTTCATATTCAGTTAATAATAGAACTGGAGCAGTTTAAAATTGCAAAAACCAACAAAAAAGGGTTGTTTTTCTTCTCTTCCTTCTCCTTCTCTGCAGTCACTTCTACAGGCCACATCATTCAACTGATATTGATGAAATTTGGAATATAAGTATTTCTTAGATTACTTGAGGTCCCCTGAAAATTCAGCTCAATTGAATCAAAATAAAGGGGAGAAATAGAAGAGGTTGATTTTCCATAAATACCTCTACATTAGTAGCTATTAAATAGGCAATCTGGAACTATTAAGTCTAATTCTCATAGGATAACATGACAAAATGTTTCAAGTAAAAGTGCCCATTTCATTTTTACCATATAATTGAAGCCAGACAGGATGCTTCTTCAAATTTTATCATAAATTGCAATGCCCCCTCAAGTTTATCATATTTCTGTATCACTATAATGCACCATGTAATTTCTATCATGTATGATCAAAATCAGATTGGGCCCTCCTCTTCAAATTTATCATATTTTTTGCTTCATGATAGAATGATAAATTATTTTTATTAGGCATGATTGAAATCAGTAAATAATGATCTTCAAATTTATCATGTGATTAAACCAGATCAGATTTTTTTATTTTTACATTTTTTGAAGTAGACACATTGTTTAATATTTATGATTGATTATTTGATTTAGTTGATTAGATTAGTTTATATATTTAAAGAACTTTTTAGATATTTTATTGTAATATTCTAATTCATTTTTGAGAATTAATAAAATTTTATAAGTAAATGTTTTCTATATCATTTATAATAATAGTAACTCAGTATTTACTTTCTGTAGTTATGCATTTATTCATAACATTATTTGTGTTTATTTTTTAAATATCTATTTTATCATTTTCTTAAACAATAATAATTATCATAGTAGTTTACATTTCAGTACTGTTATTGAAAATATCATATTTTTATATGATATTTTTCATCTGCAAAAGAAAGCTCTTTCTTATTCTAGAATAGTTGGATGAATACTGAGGACAAAACTATAAGCTGACTCTAAATAATTTTCTCTAGCTTCTCTATCTTTAAATAATATCACCTATTTGATAACATTTAGAAGATATTTTTGAACAAAATAGCTTTTGCTTTTAAGAATAAATATTTTTTGTTCATAAAAGCTTTTGTTTTATGGATGATAGCCAATCAAAAATATATGTATGCTGAATTTTGTTCATATTGGGAAGAGAATTTTACACTTCAAATATTTTATTTACTGTATAGATTAATGGAATCTTTAATATACAAGTATCCCTCCTATAACACGGTAGATAGGTTCCTGAAAAATGCTGTGTTGTGTGAAATTGTGTTATATGAGACCCAGAGCCAATACAAAAAGCAACTGTGTGAAACAGTGTTATATGAGACCCAGAGCCAATACAAAAAGGAGGATTACGTTTCAACCAATTAAAAACAAATAACTTTCTTTAATTCCATATCAAACAAAACCAATTAAAAACAAATAACTTTATTTAATTCCACATAAGAAATCTAATTTTCTATTAAGAATATTAATAACACAAAACATAAAGAAAGAAAAAATAAATATGTAAGATAAGTTCAATGAGACTGCATTAACCACAAACTAAAAATAATAATACTCAAAAGTCCTCTAGCAGTCAAAAGATTTTATTCAGTAACGTTTTCAGTGCACTTGGCATCTTCTTCAGCTGCTACAACAGTTGAAGAAGACTCCAAGTGCATTGAAAACATTACTGAATAAAATCTTTTGACTACTAGAGGGCTTTTGAGTATTATTAAATATGTAAGACCCTAAAAAAACAATATATGTAAAACAAAAGGAAACAAAAAGTATACAGCCTATATAACATTCATATAATAATTATATCTTCCTTACCACTGTTCAATTAAAATGGGAACGTTTTTTTCTTTACCAATATCAACTTCACTTTCTAAGCTTTTTTATGCATTTAAAGTTTGTGTATCTTTTGCTCCCTTTATAAAATTTGTAATCTAATCTGCTACAATCCGCTAGAAAACAATCATTCCTTAATATATATCCAAAAAAATTTATGAATAAAAAAGTTTTTTCTTCTTTTTCACATTTCTCTATTGAAGAATAAAAATTTATTTTTTATCTAAGAGCTGAATGTTTGGAACACAAAATACTCAATGATCGACAATTAACTCAATTTGAAATTAAAATCGAAAATAGATTGCATATCGTTCCTTTCATGGCCAACGAGCCAAATTGCATTTATGACTAATTTTAGCAAAGTATTTCCCAATGATTGCATTTTGTTTGTGTATTGTGTCACTAGTATGGGTTTACAAAAATTAATGAAAATATTTTGTGTAGTAAACATAATTCTCTAAATGTCTTAAGTAAATATTATGTTGTAGAAGTACCATGTTATATGAGGGTTTCTGCAATTTTCAAATTGTGTTAGAGTGAAACCGTGTTGTAAGAAGCTGTGTTATAGAAGGGATACCTGTACTTGGAAATTATTTTTGTACTTTAATGTTTTAAAAGTTTTTAATTATTTTTCAAATAAAAGCAAAATTTAATGATTTTAATATATGAAAATTGTTTTTAGGACAGTAAATGAGTATCATGTAATACTTCAAATTTGGGATACTGCTGGACAAGAACGTTTTCGATCAATGGTAATGATTTAAATTGAACAAAATGTAATTATAAAATTATTAAAAATATTTAAATTTTTTAATATACTGAATATATTTTATTTGCAGGCTCCTTTATACTATAGAAATGCAAATGCTGCATTCTTAGTTTTTGATGTAACTAATTATGAAAGTTTCTTAATTATGCAAGGTTGGGTTGAAGGTTAGTGAAATGACTTTTTTCTACTGATATTTAAAGTGAAATTGAAGCCCATAACTAGTAAAATATGTTCAGAAATATTTTCAATTCAGTCAGCAGAAATCATTGCGGTATTGCTGCAAAACGATAGTATAGATATTTCAATATTAATTCTGCATAGAACAGTAATTTCTTATAAATACTGTTATTTTAGAAACTGTTATATAGAAAAATTATTACTGTTATTACTGTTAAAGATATTACCATTATTTAGAAAGATGTTTGCAGAATTCAAAAAATATCAATGAAACTATATATTTAATTTATTTCAAATACAAAATTTTATGAATTTACAATAAAATAACTAATTAAAACATAAAGTTTGAAACTTTAATTTTATATTTTTATTTCTAATATAAATTATTAGAATATTTAACACATTTAAATAATAAAAATTAATTTGCTAGTTTTTAATAATATTTAAGCACTGCAATTTACACATCTCTTATAAAAATTTAATAAAATTGTAAAAAAAAAATAATTTATATAAAAATAAAATATAATTTTTTAAAATTGTAAAAAATTATAAATGATATTAATTTTATTTCAAATATATATATTTTTTAAACTATGAATTTAAAAACAAAGTGTGCTAATGATTTCCTTATTGAGATATTTCCAACCATTTGCAAAAAAGTTTTCTTATTCTAGAATAGTTGGAGGAATATTGATGAAAAAGTTATAAGCTGATTCTAAATAATTTTCTCCAACTTCTCTACCTTTAAATAATAATATCACTCATTTGATAACATTTAGAAAATATTTTTAAACATAACTTATTTTTTGTTTTTTTAGGGTTGCAATCTTTTTATTGGTGATAAACTTCAACTTTTGTTCCATTGAAAACATTTTCTAATTTGTCTTTGTTTTTTTAGTTTCATCTTATATAGCTGAAGATACAGAGTTAGTCATTTTAATTTTAATACTCTCATCTTCATATTCTGTTATTTCAGAAAATCTTTGAACCAGAATAAAACTATTTCTGCAGTAAAACATTGCTTTTCTTGCAAAGTCACAATATTCAAAAATTAGCAATAATAATAGTAATCTAAACCTAATGGTTTTAATAACTCTACAAATTCAGAATCCGATCTGAGTTCAGGTCTTTTTACTATTTCCTAAAATAAATCAATCAAATCAATCTATCTATCACTAACTAACGTCTATAAGACAAAAACAAACAATCGGAAAACTTACTGCTTAAAGTATCAAATAAGTATTAGAAATAAAAGCAAAAATAATGTTAGAAACTAATAATAATAAACTGAATAAATTCCCAAAACAAGTAAAGTTAAATAATAAAAATAAATTTATTAGACTCAAACACTTACAAAAAAAAATATTAAACAAAGCTTTATTTAAATAATAATAAAGAATAAAACAAGTTATCAATAAAACTTGTTTAATCAAAAATTCAAAGATTAAAAACAATACTAAATATAACCTTAAATACTATAATTTAGTGTTATATTTAGTATTGATAACTAAATATAATTCTACTACCTCCATGCTCCAATACAAACTTAATCAATTGTTGATCTTACAAGAAATTCAGAAGTCACTAATCAGTTCCACTCAATATGAAACAATTTGCTGTGTCAGTTGACATGCAAGTTTTTATCGTAGTGACTTTCATAGTCCTGAGCTTGTCTCATTTACATAAGTCAAGCAACAAGTTCAAGTTTTAGTTTACAGAGCAATTAATTCATGTTATTCTCTACAAATTAATTATGTACCAAATATAAAACATTGATAAGAAATCATTCTTACATTCTCACATTGGATCAGTGGTAATGATTTAGAATAGATGATGTCAAGAACCAAGAGAGTTGTTAGGAGATGGACTTCTGGTTCATAAGTCTTAAACTAAACATAATGCATTAAATAATAATGGAAAGCATAATAAAATAATAATAATAAGATAAGTCAGAATTAACTTCTTCACAAACTATTAAATAAACCTAATGGTTATATGACTGCAATCAACTCTGGTCTGGCCAGGTCTTCTAAACTTTTGAAAAATTAATTCCAAAAATAAACTAACAGTTCTAACATTAAATAATGACAAAATATAACCAGAATTTCATGATTGTTAAAATAACAAATGAGTGTTAGAACAAAAATATGTTAGTGCATCTATAACTAAATAAATTGAATAAATTCAAAACCAAGTAAAGTTAAATAATTAGAAATAATAAAACTCTACTACCTTCACATTCAAATACAAAAAAAAAAAATCTATTATTGTTATCACAAGAGGGTTGAATGTCATTAATCAATACTTAGTTGTAGACTATACCTTGAGTTGCCTCTACTGGACAAAAGTTATAAATAGTAACTTTTTACAAGTTTTATGCTCAATTCATTTAATTATATTTCTGCAATAATTTCAATTCCTAATTTACAGATAAAAGCAATTCATGTCATCCTCTCTACAATTTGATGACAATTATTTATCGGTTATAAATCATCAATAAATGATCATTCTTTAATTCTTCTGTACCTTGAATCAGATTAGTTATGTTATTTTAGAATAGGTAATATCATGTAGCAAATGAGTTTATTGGGAAGATGGCAGTTCATTCTGTAACTTATAATTTCTAACTTCCTGAGAGGGAGGATGTGAAATGTAAGTTAACTCTTAAACTAAATGAAATACCCTAAATAAGAAAGACAAAAAATAAAAAAAAAAGATGATAAAGAAATAAATAAAATTAATTAGAAGAAGATCTGGGTTAAATCTTCATATGTTTTTTTATAGGAAAGGCTTCAAAGAATGCTTTCTAAATCCTTGTAGTGATTCAAAATTTCAATGAGCCTACAATTTTATGGACAGAAGAGAATTTTGTTCTTCTCTGTCCATAAAATTGAATAGAATTTTTGCAAAAATTATTATTTTAATTACAGTTAATTTTTGCAAAAAAGTTATAATGAAAACATTTGCAAAAAATTCAAAATGGAATTTTTTGCAAGTGTTTTAATTATAACCTTTTCAATAAGATGATTTGCAATTTTTCATATTGTTTCAATATCAAGCTTTGTTGGAAGATTTAAAATTTTAATTGATATAAATGACTTCATATTCTGAGAAGTTAATTTCAGAATTTTTACCAATCTCTTTTGAATACACTATTTCAGTTTGAAGAACACTTCTTGATGATGACAAAAATATTCTGACCAGTTTTTGAATCTGTTATCAAATTTTTTACTAGTTTTTACATATTTTATAAGGTCACACATTTAGTAAAACATTGAACATCTTAATAACTCTTTGAATATTATTAGATGGAGTTCCTTATAAGTAATATTATGAATATGGTTGTCATTGTACTCAGTGTTAATTGTAACTAGACTATTTCTATCAAGGTCACTAATACTTTTTCAGGGTTTCATCACAGATATAATTATGGTACTGTTGTTATCACTATCATTAGTATCTGCAGTTTCTATTTTGCTATTGCTTCTGCGGCAAAGAAGAGAATTCAGTTGGTTAATTACAACTGAATTCTCTTCTTTGAATTCCGTTTTAGTAATGCTTATTTCTAATGTTTGTTCACTCATCAAAAAATCAGTCTGTATCTTTTGTTTTTCAGTTTTAGTTAGATAAATCTTTTATTAAAAATCTAAGTATTTTTTGATTGTGGTTTGATGACAATTTTAACAGTGTTAGTAATTTTATTATTCAGCTTCAAGCTTTAAAGTTTTTTACTTTAAAGCTTTTCCTTTGACTACAGATAAGCTATAACAATGAAATGAGACTCTGCCCAAGGGAACTTGAGGATATAACCAACAGTTTGTGTAATACCATTGAAAGGAAGATTGACAGTGACATGTGGATATAAATGAATACTTATTGAACCTTTAAGCTAAAACATTATATATATTATAATTATAGAGTTTTATAAATTATTAAGAGTTATAAATCATGCTTAATTCATCATAAAAACTAAAAATACATGAATATAATATATTTCATAATAATGTGTTTAATTTGGATTACATAAAAACAAGCACTATTTGCAGTAGAAATAAAAGGTTTATTTAACCACAAGAAGAGCCCCAACAGTATTTAATGTATTGCGTAATGAAAAAGATAGGCTAAAAGACTCAGATCGGGCAGGAGTGTACAAGATTCCTATTAAAGACAAACAACTACATTGTGATACTGTCTACATAGGAGTAACCTCTGGATCTGTACATAGATGCATTGACGAGCACAAAAGAGACATTAGACAAGCTAAAACATCCACCTCTTTAGCGCAGGAAGCCTTCACTAAAGACATCGAAATTCTATGGGAAAAAACAAAAGTAATTAAGAAGGTCCCTCCACACATGCAGCCAACTATCACGGAATCCCTAGAAACAATTCGTAGAAGAGACCGAAAAAATTTAATAAATGACAGATTAGCCTGGGAACCATCAGAAGCTTGGAGATTTGCCCTGAACAACGCCTAAAGACTGCCGACGAATTTTTGGTTAGCCTTGACAGGCAATTTCTTCAATTTTAGAGAGTAATATGTTTAAGATTTAAAGATAAGGATGTCATTAACATAATTCTAATTCCTATATCACTTGTTTCATTCATTTCATACATTTATTTGTGTATTAAGATATGTTACGTTTAATTTTTTTGTATCCCACCATATATGTAAACTTTGTATTCCTTTATTTATTTGTTTATGCTAATACTGGCACATATACGTTTTTAAACTTGGATCAACATCGAACATTCTTGTTCAATTGTACTATAAATATTCAAAAGATTGTTATAGAACCAGCGTTCCTTAGAATTCCGTTATATATTGGAACTCCGCCTGAAGAGGGTCGTTTGACCGAAAACGTTTGCAGATTTTAAGTTAAATAAACCTTTTATTTCTACTGCAAGTTGTGCTTGTTTTTATGTAATCCAAAGTATTTAAGTTAAGCAGTTGTTTTTGTAAAAGTTATTGATATTTGAATGTGTTTAATCTTATTAAAATCAAGTTATCATTAAATTGTACTTTTTTAAAAAGCAAGGTTGAATTTGATTTGCAAAAAATTGAAATCGATCTACAAAGAAGTTGAATTTGGAGTGCAAAGTTTGTACCTGGACTGGATTCAGTTCCAGATCTCACATCTCTAGTTTTTCAGGAGAAGTCTCAGCCTATATATTAATTTATGTTTTATTTATCTATTCTAAATATTATTTTGTGATTAGTTGCCGATAATTTTTCTTTTGAGATATAACATAAAAACATAGAATATAATTGAGAAGCAAAGCACTTAAAGGTGAGGTATGTCTGAATTATATATAAATATGAAAATCGATCATGTAGTCATTCTTCATTGTATTGTTTCCAAGAAGAATTTTTTAATTGGAAAATTATTTCATACACTGATACTTGATTTCATTTGTTATTTCAAATTTCATATTTATTGAAATGTTGTGTTATCATTGGACTAATTGAATTATAACTGATAGAAAATATTTGTTCTTTTTGAATTTACTAAAGTGTAAGATTGTGAGAATATTTATCAATAGAACTGCTTAATTTTTCAAGTTGCTATAATTGGGCATCTTGACAAATAGTTGCATTCATTGCATAAAATTTAGGATCACCTATTCACATATCCAGTGTGTTAATGTAACATGCCATTAACACACTGGCAAATGTCGAGGGAGATTAGAAAGAGAAAAATTTGCATATTGTGCCATCTATTTAGTAACTGTAAAATTTTAATTGGCAGCTAGATTATTCAGTAATTATGAATTAATATTTCTAATACAATATGTATATGGATATGGAAAAATAAATAACATATTTCATGAAATATTAAACAATAGTTATGGGAGAAATGAAATTGAAAGACACAAAATCCAAAGTTGATACAAGAAACAATCTCCTAAATGATAGAAGCTACAACTATCAAATTTGGTACACTTACTGACTTAAATAATTGCACTATATATCATGAAAAGCAAACTTTTCAGGCTGAGGGGTTTTGATACATATAGTGCAGTTTTATTGATTATTTTAACAGATTATTTTGAAATATTTTGCAACTTGATACTTAAAAAATAATACATATTCTTGCAATTGTTGTTTGACATGTTATGAATTTAAATTATATGTAAAAAAAAAAATTAATTGTAAATGAATTTAAATTATTTGCTGAAATCTTGCAGGATAAAATTAATTATTTTTATTAATAAACATTGATTTTATATTCTTAAAGTTGATAATTGAAAACAGTGAATTTTCTTTTTTCCAAGGTTTTAGGTATTCAATATTTTTTTAAATTAATACTAATTACATAATTTTTATAGTTTGGTTATCCAGAAATGTTTGTAATATTGTTTCCTATTGCAGAGAGAAAGAGTTTCATTCTTAAATTTTGTATGGATTTATATATAGTAAATTGGTGTTTTACAAATATTCTCTACTGTTTTCAAAGTTTTTTCTTTTAATAATTTAATAAGAAAACTTAAATATATGAATTTTTGAAACTAAAAAAATTTATACAGTGTCTTTGGCTTAATTTTAATTCAATAGACTCTCAATTATCTGTGTTGTGAATTAATTAGATTAATCTGAAAAATAATTTTCCTTTTTCAATAAATAATAGAACATTTTAATATATGTGTGTATATGCAATTTATTTATTTTTTAATATTAAATACATATTGTCCATAATTCAAATTTTTAAAAGTATTTTGTGAATTATCCAGGAAAATTAATTTCCTCACTATCCTGGTTAATTGAGAATCTACTGTGTAATAAAAAAATAAAATTCTTAAAAGCTGCATCAATTGAATTTTTGAATTATTTACTATAAATTTAAAGATTCCTTGATGTTTTTTCTATAGCTGAAGAAAAATATTGACAGAATTTGAAAAATTTTAATATTTTTAAATGTTTGATATGTAAATCTTTTAGATTTTATTTGGAATGAATGTAAGGAAAGAAATGGGAAAAAAATATTAAAATTATTCTAAAAGTTGAATTAAGATTTATATATATTTATTAAATTTATTTCATAATTTAATTTTTTAGTGGGTATACAGAGAGACGGTTCAGCAAATGGCTCAATTTTTTGTGATTTTTTTCTTCATTTAATAAAGATATAATTAATAATATAAATTGTTATAATATTAATTCCTCAATTAAGTCAATGTTTAAATTTTCCTTATTCGTAAAAATATATTTATGGCTCTCGAATAAATTTTAAATTGTTGTGAGGGGCAAGTTTGGCTCTTCTGTCTCAAAAGTTTGCCGACCCCTGATCTGGGGAATTAATTATTTGTGGAAATTAATTTCCCTGCTATCCTGGATAATTGGGATTATACTGTAATAGAATGTCATATTTATCTGCATAAACATAAAATTTTAACATATATATTTGTATTTGGAATTTGCAGTACATTATGAATTGTTAAATGTTATAGTGAACAGTTGTCCTATGCTCCACATTAAGAAGATATCAACTTACCTCCAAAAGTTTTATTGTTAACTTTTTTATAACTATGTTTTAGTTATATATTTTTTACTATGTTTTTTTAACAACTAAATATATATTAATATATTCAAAATAACTGTTTTTGTAAAAATTTTACCAAAACTCAAAAAGTAAATATAATGATAGCTATGTACAATATTTATTTTATCATGAATAGTATCAGTAATGCAAATTATACTCTATCCAAATCATGTTTATTTGAGCATATTTTGAATATTCACTTGAGAAGAAAATTGGGTAAAAATTTTGTAGTATAATCTCAGCCTTACTATTTTAACTAGCAAAATATATTTTTGAATGATTTTTACTATTAAATGAATTATTGATAAATTTTATTTAATAATTTCTTTAAATCTTGCAATTTAAGGTCAGTTATTTCATTAGGAATATTCTTTTTTTTTTTTTTTTTTTTTTAAATAAAAAATCAAAATCTGGCAAAGATATTTTTTTTTTTTTTTTTTTTTTATTTACTTCTCTGTTTATTTATTATTTAAATTAAATAAGAAATGCACAGTAATGACAATTAAAGGATAAAAATTTTATTCCCAGACTTACAGAATTTTAATTAAGCTTATATGGATTAGTGTTGAACATCAATGTTTTGTTGTCAATGTTTGATGTTTCAGATATCAATGTTTAGAAGTCGATGTTTTATGAACATCAGTGTTTTGGTATCGATGTTCGATGTTTTTTCTGTTTATGTAATAGAATTGACATTTGAGTTAAGTAAATATTATATAATATTTTTATAAATATAATTTTTATAATTGGTGATGATTTTACATAATTTTTTTGTTTTCATTAGGAAAATCAAATAATTCATCTGGCAATATTGATTTAGTGCTTATATTTGTTACATGAGACACTTTATCATAGTCATTTAATTAGTATTGGAAACGCTTTTGGTTTCTTTTTTTATTTAAAAATATTTATACTGTTGTAGTTCAGTAAGTATGCCTCCAGAAACCTTTCTGTGGCAACATTTTGCTAAAAATAAAACTAATTCTGCAACTTTGGATATATTATTCAAAAGAACCGAAAACCAGTGGTAATAACACAAATTTCAGATGCCATCATCAAAGCAAACATCCACAATTTTCAGGAGTTGGAAAAGACTTGCCTTCTGCAAGTCTTTTTGAACTGACGAAGCATCATTGTCACAACACAATCGGTCTGACGAACTTGAAATTTGGCGACCGATCTGACGACAAGTCGCTCCGTGTGTAGCGACCTTTAGACATCGATGTTTAGAGATCGATATTTTATGAACATCGATGTTTTCGTATCGATGTTCGATGTTTTTTCTGTTTATGTAGTAGAATTGACGATTGGGTTAAGTAATATTACATAATATTTTTATAAATGAAGTTTTTTATAATTGGTGATGATTTTATTTAATTTTTTAGTTTTGCGTTAGGAAAATCAAACAATCCATCTAGCAATATTGATTTAATGCTTATATTTGTCATATGAGATACTTTATTATCGTCATTTAATTAATATTCGAAACGCTTTCGGTTTATTTTTTTATTTCAAAGTATTTATACCTTTGTAGCTCAGTAAGTATGCCTCCGAAAACCTTTCTGTGGTAACATTTTGCTAGAAATAAAAAAGTAATTCTGCAACTTGCATATATTATTCAAAAGAACTGAAAACTAGTGGTAATACCACTAATTTAAGATGACATTTTGAAAGCAAACATCCGTAACTTCTTGGACTTCAGAAAGACTTGCAAAAAGAAGAAAAATGCTATAAAGATACTGACGAAGCATCATCGTCACCCAGGAAAACAAAGAAAATTTTCTGAGGCGTTTAGGAGCATTGAGGAGTTTAAATCAGATGACTCAGCAGAAAATAAGATAAATTAAGCTCTTATATTTATGGTGTGTAAAGGCAATAAACCATTGAGTATTTGGATGGTGAATGTTTCAACATTTCGTAAAAGCAATAGCATCTTCGTACAAAATTCCTTCTCGACCAATGATTAAAAGATTAGTTTCCGATAAATATAGTAATATGATATCCATAGTCAAACAACATCTCAGACAGATATTTTGCTTATTGAAAACAGACATCCAGAAGAGGAGTTACATTAGCTTGACTCCACTTTATAGATGAGGAAAGTAAACTATGCAATGTAGTATTGGATGATTTTATATTGGAAGAATGGTATATACTGGCGAATATCTAACTAATAAACTGAAGCAGTTAATAAAATACTAGGAAATTCTGTTACTGACAATACACAAAAGAAACATCAATGTTCAATACTAGTTTCTAGCCATCAGCCATCAAATGTTATTTTGTTTTCTGTGCAATGATACAGATGATAAATTTATTATCAAGACAACATTTGGGAAGTGCGGTTACATATTAATTTTGCTGGACTCCGTTTCAAACCAGAAATTAGATCTAAATAAATCATCATCAATAGATTTTTCAATGTTTTTTTTATCATTTGCAGATATTTTGAAGCGATTTCGTAATTAAACATTCACTTACTATTTGGAAACTCTGCGTTCAATTCCAGTATCCGATATCTCCAGATTTTTTCAAAAGGAATCTTGGCTACACCATAGAATTTCATCCTTTATCAAGCAACCGATTCCAACAGATACGTGCTAAAGAATTAACCTGTAATATGTTAAATTTATTTATTGAATTTCTAATTTTAGGATTTTTAATAAGTAGAAGAGTAATTATTTATCATAATTTCTATTTAAAAAACTAAACAATCTTTATATTAGGAGAGAATGGAGCAAAACTGGGTACCTTAACTTTGAATTCACATATGTTTCGAATTTGAACAGAAAAATTCTCAAAATTATGTTATTAGTTCTTTAGATAGAGTTTTTTTAAAAAAAAGAATGCAAATACACCGGTTTTACCCAATAATAAAACCAGGTATCCCATTTAAAATATATGTAACACACACAAACCTACATTTTCAAAATTTTTACAAAAATAAAAAAAACATTATGTTTCTTGTTTTAGCAACAAAAGTCACATATAAATGTGTTATCCTCTTCCTCTGTATTTGAATAAGCCTCATAGACCTATTTTTCGATATATACTGGATCCATCCTTCCTTTGATTTGGAATGTGCAAATAATTTCTTACAAAATAAAAGCATGCCTCAGTGTTTTCTTCCTGTTGTGAGGACGATTCTGTATTTTCAAAGTTCTTTTTTTCACTTTTCTTAACCTTTTTTGCTTCCTTTTCCTCTTTCGTTTGCTTTTTTTTATTTTCCCCCTTTTATATCATTGACATTTGTGGTTTTAAAAAATTTTCGTATAAAAACCTTATTTTTTTTTCACGGTATACCGGATACTGAGGTATGGGTACTATCCAATTTTAACCTGGTACCGAGTATCGAACTATGGATGAAAACAGCTACACAGTTTTGCCCCATACATCGATATCCGGTTTGTTCATCATGACATATTTGAATAAAAATGGAATCTCTACATTCAATGATATGGTAAAGTATTGATTAATGTGTTAAATTATATCTTAAAAATGAATGAATACAAAGGTATACTTACCAATAATGATTATTTGTATATATGACACTACAGGCTTGTATATATTAATCACAAAATTGAAATATTTCAGCACAAAAACTTTCTAAAATTTTAGCAAAGCAACTAGCGTGCACCGTCGTTCTCCAATTTAGTTCCTACTGGCATAATGTTTGACCTAGAAGTAATTTGTGAGCTTTAGCATGCAGCTGAAGCTCACATATTACCTCTAGATCAAACATTATGCCAATAGGTACGATTAGTTGCTTGATTGCAGCAATCATCACAGAGATACAGGGGTATCCGTTTGACCTGCCTACCCGGTTTTGTCCCACTCTCTCCTATATGTAATTACATTTTATTTTGCTATTCATACAAATAAAAAAAGGTATTTTAAAATTTTAGAATTGATATTTTTTATATTTTATATTGAATCGATTGATTTTTTTTTTTTTTTGAATTTACCTCCTATAATTATTTTAAGTTAAACACTATCCTGTCTAATTATAAACAACATGCAATATGTCCGTCGATAATTTAATATGATCTTGTAAATCATTTCCAAAGTATAAATTAATTGACAATGGATACTAAAATTTAAAAATTTCATTTTAAAATAAAATCTTCACTGCAGAAAATTTTTATTTTTAAAATATAATTTTAAAATATTTATTATTAAGTACAAAGATGCAATTGGATAGTTTAATACAATATAACAAATTTAATTAATTTTAATCGTCATTCGATTGTTTGGCAAAATAAGTGGCTTGCTTATTTAAATTTATAATTTAAAATTTAATTTAATTTTAATTATAAATTAAATAAGTGCTTCAAATTTCGTTAATTAATCCAAAACTAAATCATATTCCCCGACTTACGCGAACTCGGAGTTACGCGGTTCTTGATTTTTTCGTTTGGCAACATGCTGCACGCTATCTTGTTGTGTGTTGTATGCGTTTCGCGCGAACTCTACGCGCACGATTACGATTCTACGATCGACGAAAGTTAAGATCGTTTTGTTATATATCATCTTTCCTTAAAAAACTATGTCGTCCAAACGAAGTAAATCTGATTCTCTTGCACCTAGTAAGAAAAGGAAAACGATACCTTTGTAATATAAACTTAATATTATCAAAGATTTTGATAATAGAATGAAAATTTGTGTATTAGCAAAGAAGTTTGAGCTACCGGAATCCACATTAAGAACAATGATAAAAGATAATGAAAGAATTCTCCATAGGGTGAAAAATGCAAAATTCTTGAACTCAAGCATAATTCGTAAACATCTGAAAGAATTCTCGATAGGGTGAAAAATGCTCAATCCTTGAACTCAAGCATAATTCGTAAACATCTTGGTATTATTGCTGAGATGGAAACAATGCTGAAATTATGATGTGATAATTAATTAAAAATGAATAATTTTTTACGTAACTCATTTATTTTTTTAATATTATGTATAAAGAAATGCAATTTTATTAAATTTTTTCTTCTAGTGTTTTTGTTAGTCTTTGGTACCCAATTAAACTATCATGTTTTATATGCAACGTTGTCCCGACTTACGCGATTTTCGTCGGTCCCACCTATCGCGTAACTTCGGGGTATTGCTGTATTTAAATTATTAAACGGAACGGGAGCTTCATTATTTTTCACGTTTTTAACAGTTGTCAGATTTTATGCAAGCATTGATTCTTTCGATTTAAGAGAATAAAGAAAAAGGTAATGCATTCCCTAAATAAAATATATAAATTTAATATTTTCATTTATAATATAACAGTTGTCAGATTTTATGCAAGCATTGATTCTTTCGATTTAAGAGAATAAAGAAAAAATTTATTAATTCCCTAAATAAAATATATAAATTTAATATTTTCATTTATAAAATGTAAGAAACTTAAAAATGCTTCCCTTTATCTTTCCATCGGGTTCCTCCATCTCTTATTCGCGGTCCTAACCATCATCTATGCCAGTTCCATCCAACTTCTGCATTCTTTCACTCAACATCTTCATCATTCCGAAAAAATAAAGTGCATTAACAATGATTAATAATGACTAGAATTTGTCAATAAAGTTATTCAGCATTTGCCATATTAGTATTTTCTTTCAAGAACTTAATTTAGAATTTTTTTTAGAAATTACAACCTCAACTACTTGATTGAGTACTTGAGATTGTAACATACACTTTATATTAGAAAAATGTATCATTTTTATTTTTTTTAATTATATAATATCATAATCTTATTTCTAATTAATATAAGGTAAAGCAACGTTATAGTAGCATAATAGCATAATAGTTAAAATTATTTTTGAAATGAGTTTTTTTTTTAATTTAAAGACGCGTATTCTCTTCTATATATTTAAAGAATAAACGAAATTATATCGCAACGAGAAACTTTATAGAATTATTCTTTAAAAAGTACATATGTTAGCAATGCTATTGATATCATAACTATCATAAATATAACGTAAATATATTATATTTATTTAACTATATATTATTTTGAAGTACTGTACTATATAATCTTGTAAGAAAAGGAACCTTTTTATGTTACTTTTAAAAAATAAAACTTATTTTACAATTAAAAGTTTTTTTATGTTAAAGACTAATTTTATAAATATAATTTAAGTTATCGGAAAAAATTATGAACTTTTAAAAAAGATTTATGGAAATAAAAATGACTGACAATTTTCGTTAGTAAACAATGTTTTATATATTGGTATTTCTGCTTATAAAATTTTCTGCCTGATGATGTTAGTGAAATTTATAATTTTTTCACTTTAAGCCACAAAACCTCGTCAAGATCGCACCCTTCTTTGTGGGTTTTTTGTTTAACCAGAAACTCCATAATAGCTAGGCACACCACCATTCTTGTCAACAAATAATCATTTTTTGTGAACAGATGACGCCACACTCCATTCTGGATGAATACTATGTGGCGGGGCAAACAAGCCCTTCCACAAGCTGCCAACCATTGCGGAAGGTTTAGCTACATATTACTAATACAGATGGGACACTTCCTATACTTTCAATGGTAACTTTTGAAAATGAACAGATGGGACACTTCCTATACTTTCAATGGGTAACTTTTCAAAATGACGTATCATAGACACTTCCTATACTTTTCATGGTAACTTTTCAAAATGACTAGCCATATTATACCAATCATATTACTTCTTTAGAACGTAACATAGATGGTGCTACTAACAGTTAATCATCAAAAATCTGCGCTTACGAATTTAGAGAAAAAAAATACATATATATATATATATATTCTATATTTTTATCTGGAGCAGAGTTACTTTTCTTCTTCTTCTTCACTCCAACAGAAATAAACAACTCTTTTATTAACAAAAGAAGAAAGATTTATTCGTTTTACTCTATAAAGATCTGGAAAGGCCGAGTATAAAAACGAGTAAAAACTTAATTAAACGTATACGCGTATATGTTTTAAACTGGTGGAAAACTTTCTAATTGATGCAGATTATTCGTAAAGATTGTTTAAACAACAAACCAATTTATTTGGAAATCTTTACAGATTAAGTTGGATGATTTACAAGCTTTGGAGAAAATTACGAAATTGTTTACAGTTATTATCTAAATATTCTTTTGATAGAACTACTTATATAATAATTTTTCCAACTTTATATGCGATTATCTTACTTTTTAATGGGAAATTCTTTTCGAAGATAATGTGTTACGAAAGAGGGAAGAGGCTGGAAATATTTTTCCCCCAGCTTTAGCTAGATGAATAATAATAATAATAATAATAATAATAATAATTTTAAAATTTATACTGAATACGGTCCCGAATTTTACAAATGAAAATTTGGAGTGATTTTTAACAGAAATATTCGCAATATTTTTATCGCAACATCCAGAACTAGAAGATGACACGCGGGGACTACACTTTCCCATTTACCGAAAACAAAAATAGGTCCATCCAGCATCATGGTCTCCTCCTTAGTATAAGACCCCGGATCAAATCGCCCTTTACGCCCCATCTGTTCTTAACTAGAATTTATTTCTCGTTATACCCGATGGCCTATTCTTTTGGCTTACAATAATAAATGTGTATATGGTACCAGGCTTCTTTTTACTAATCCCCATTTTACTTTAATAACTCGGTAAAGATCTAAAAATCATAATCTCTGTTTTAAATAATGGATGGATTTGAAAACGAGCCTTTTAAAGAAAGCTTATATTCCTACTATTATCATTAAAAAAAGTCTTTAAAAAATAACAACACGGTCTTTAAATTTCTTCAATAATAAAACTATAAATCTCCTGTTGCTCTCTCTTTCTCTCTTCGTTCCTACATTTATCTTCTCCAGAAGTTAATAAAAAAAAAAAAAACTCCAACAGACATCTTTCCGTTACTTTTTTCCCTCCCCCACTTTCTTTTAATATTAACTTATTATCCTCAAAAGAAGAAATATGTCCGTATTTAATCACAACATCAATAACCCAGCCCTATATAAATTATTTTTCCGCACATAAAAACGGATTATCAGGAAGTAGCAGAGAAATGCAATAACACTTACTAACAGTTCTAATCCATTTATTCTTAAACCATTTAAAGAAATGTTAGATAGCAATATCCAACAAAACTCGAAGCCATCAAGATAAATCGAAGAACAGGACATCTTAGATTGGAAAGGGGTTAAGTGATCTGCCGAAGAGAAGGAAGCAGCCACAGATTGACCCTAGTGTACAATCCAGCCAATAAACAGAGGAAACCGAGAGAAATGTCGTTAGGTGGCGCTAATGACGCGGAGAAAATCATTAGGACCACCTGGCGGTCATATCCGCAGTTGGTGAGGTTCGATGGCTAGAAGCTGAGAACATATACAACCCGTCTATGGATGGAGTGAAGCCAGTAGGATACATTAGCTATTGTTAATTACTACTTGTTGGCTCTTGTTTCTCTAAATAAATTTTTTATTTTATCTTTCTTACTATTTTTGAGCTATTCGTCCGCCATTTAAACGGTTAAAAAAAAAAAACGCAAATAAATAAATAAATTAAACGCTCAGAAAGAAAAAAATAATCGAAATAAACTTCTAAATTAAATAGCAATAACGCTTCTTCGACGAGATGACAACGAATTGGAGAAGCTAGTAAAAATTTAAAACCGACTCGTGTTAATTTTAACGTTAATTAAAATTAATCGCTTTTTCTTTTTTCGCGCGTTTTTTTTTTTGTTATTATATTTAAACGACGGTAATTTAGAAAACGAACGTTTTAAAACGTAATTAAAATTAATCGCGGTTAAAACTCTCTGATTGAAATTAAAAATGTTCCTTTCCTAATCAATTTCTGCTCTAACGGAGATCAGTTTCAAAAAGAAAAAATAATAATAATTAACATTAAGGAAAAAAAAATGCAAACAAAATATTAGTGTCAATTACAATTAACAAAAACACTTCACGAGAAATTGACAATTTCGGTAAACGGCGAAAGGCGATCAGTTTGTAAATTAACAAGATTTAATTACAATTATGTATTTTTAATTGCGATTAATTAGATTTTTATTGGGTTTAATAATATGACGCGCGCGTTATCTCTTTTTAATTGATTTTTCGGGTTTTTATTTATTTACTCCGGCTATTTTCGTCTACTATTTTTCGCGATCGATCATAGATTTATATTTAAATATATATTGAATAGTTTACACAAACACTTTAATTTAAAGATTAATAAATTAACTTTTACCGAATTTAAATATTTGATCGAAAAATTTCGATTTAATACAAAAATCGTTTCGTAAGCGATAATTACGATCGATTCGGGAATTTTTATTTTTATTTTTATTTTTCTCTTTGTTGTTTATTAATTATTCTGTTCCATCTTCGTAACAATAAACGAATATTTATTAAAAAAAAAAAAAGGAAAGAAAATTTGAAACAGGCAAAGACGAAATATCCGCAGACATCAGACGAAATGAGGATATGAGAAATTTTTATTGATATTTCATCCTTTTAAATTTTATTTTATTCACAAATTTTTCCCGTTTTAGTAGGAATCCTGGATGATTATCGATCGATTTTAAATGCAGATATTGAATAAAATAAATGGAATTTTACATTTATAAAAGGATAATAAGAATCGCAATATTTGTTTGCTGAAAATGCAGTTACCTCTCTCTCCTCTACAGAAATCTTCCATTTTGTACCCAGAATATAATTAAAAAATCCCTACTGTATCCTTAAGGTTATGCGCCATTCTTTGGATATTTTAATGCTCCATGTGTAAGTTAATAAATTATCGACGATTAAATCGGCTAGTGGCGTTTAATAGTAGATGAGGTCTTAAATTATACAGTTATAGTTAACTCAAAGGGTTTGCAGTTATACAAAGATAGTTTTATGAATATTAGTCGGCAGTTCGGCATTGAGAATTTAGTTTTATGGTGTCAGAAATTATGCAAGATATTTGTAACAAACTATTAATACGTACTTGACTTTACTGTGAAAATCGATGGAAGATATTGTATAAGTGTAGATTTATACGATTTTACTGTTCACGGATTTAATTATACAGTAAAATAGAGGATCGTGCATAATGTATAATAAATATACTGCGCTGTAACGCATTAAAATATTTACTGCTTGATAACCGGAGAATTTTAGATACAGTAAAGTGAGGATTTAGAAGAAGAAGAAGAAGAAAAAAAGCGGGAGAAAAGCAGCTAGATGAATATTCCAGACAAGAAATGCAAAAAAATATTTTCTCAACCTGAAAATCAATGAGAAGACATTTTTTTTCTTCCCCTCCTTCTTCTTACAACAAAGAACACCATCAAGGTTTCAGTTTTAATAACAGAAGATACTTTATAAAAAATGCAGAAAAAAGTTTAAAATTGGAGAGATCTCATTGGACAAAAAAATAATTAGAAAAAGGAACGTTTGGTACTTGATAACCGGAGAATTTTAGATACAGTAAAGTGAGGATTTAGAAGAAGAAGAAGAAGAAGAAAAAAAGCGGGAGAAAAGCAGCTAGATGAATATTCCAGACAAGAAATGCAAAAAAATATTTTCTCAACCTGAAAATCAATGAGAAGACATTTTTTTTCTTCCCCTCCTTCTTCTTACAACAAAGAACACCATCAAGGTTTCAGTTTTAATAACAGAAGATACTTTATAAAAAATGCAGAAAAAAGTTTAAAATTGGAGAGATCTCATTGGACAAAAAAATAATTAGAAAAAGGAACGTTTGGTAAGATCTTACAGCCACGGGGGATTAAAAAAGGCGGAAAAGAAAAAAAAAAGCGTACCGGAAAATTAGGGTGTGCACGGAAAGAATTTCTTTATCCACTATTGCCAGATCTTCCTACCTCTGGGGTACATATTCATGTGGAACAATCGACGGCCAACACATCCTTTACTTTTTCATTCCCCCCGTTCTCTCATCTAACTTCTCTTCTTACAGTTACCGTCTCTAATTACAGAAGTCTGAGTAGAAAGGGGAAGTAAAAAAATTTCTGAGCGGACACGTCCAAAAACTAATGTTATCGTTAGTCGCAAAAGCTCACAGCCCCAGGCTTCATTGGTTGAATGAAGAGCATCATAAATCAGGCTTTCGGCTAAACCACGCAAGCGTGTCGCCATTCCTGGCTTGTTACTGGTTCAGCCATCTCCTACTTAATTCCCCATTTGTCTTTTTTTTTCCCTCCTCGTTTTTTTTCCCTGTTCACTTTTTCTTTTCCCCCACTTTTGGTTCATCTACACTTTCTTCAGTTGCAATCTCTCCTTCGATCTCTTAAGTCTATTCAAACTTTGCACTGATTTTTGATTATACGTAACGCCGGAAATGTCGAATTCTTTTTTTTACGTCTCCGGGCTTTTCGTTTAATGATTGACACTTGTTAATCATATTTAATATGTGTGTTGACCTTTGTTGATCCCCGTTGGCAGATGGAAAAATCGCTCTGACACGTTATGAGTCAACTACTAGTGTGAATCAGTCCTTGTTAACCACAGATGACCCGGAAAGATTGTCAATCATTGCACACAGCATTCAGTTGGTGCAATCATGTATTTCTAATGATGGACAAGGAATAGAGCGATTGATGGTATATAAACTATCAATTTCTATAATCGATAATGATCTCCGCCACGGATATCATCACTGGAATCATTTTGTATCCCGTAACCTGGATGGAGATCTCCGAAATTTATTTATCTAGAGAGAGAGTTACGATGGGAAATAAATACTTAATCGCCTTAATTTGCCGGATAATCGTCCTCATTCTATCATGGATATGTAAATGAGCTGCACGGGTTATAAAAAGATAAACATCTGGTTGTAAATTGTTTATCGCGGGATGCAACATAATTCAACAATTTGTATATATCAATTGTTAATGATAACACTAGCACTTCGACCAAACCCTACAAGTTTGCTAAATGTTAATAGTTTTCAAATTTGCTATATAATAATTGACAATCATCGCGCAAATTCGGATAAACAATTATTAATCATTGATAATAGTTGCATAAATCCAGTTATTAATGATTAATCATAGATTTTCATATTTAATGTGGCACTTGTTAATCATTGACAATATTTAGCCGGACAACTCGTAATCGACGTCATTATGTATCTTAGTTATTGTTAATCATTGACAATAGTTGTAAATTTATTGTTTGAAAAGGAATCGCGTCATTCCTAATCTTCCTTTGTTAGAAAGGAACAAAAGGTAGAAGGAAAAAAAAAGGAAGAGAGAGGGAAAAAAATTGTTAATCATCCAATTGTTTTGTAACACCGAGTAAAAATTGGGATAACAATTATACGATCCAGTTTAACAATGTTAATCATTAGTAACAATTTTTTTTCTTCTTCTTCTTCCATCTCTCTCTTTTAAGTACTGAGCCAGTAACAATTTTAATAATTGTAAATCGTTTCCTTTTCTTGGCAGAATTTCAAATTGATGTTTTAAATTTTCATGCAGTGGCAGAAACTTAAAACAAAATTACTTATACAACCAAAAAAAAAAAAAAGTATCAGTTCGTCATTATCAAATTTTAATGTTTTCAATCATCGATCGGCATCAATCTTTTATTCCGATTCGTAATGAAAAGTGCTGATCAATCGACTGTTAAGACACGAAGATGATGTTAAAGGGTTGTTGATCACCATCGTACGACGACGTGTCTCATCCGTGTAGAAATATAAAAATAATAATAATAATAATAAAATTCGATCGGCATCAATCTTTTATTCCGATTCGTAATGAAAAGTGCTGATCAATCGACTGTTAACACACGAAGAAGATGTTAAAGGGTTGTTGATCACCATCGTACGACTACGTGTCTCATCCGTGTAGAAATATAAAAATAATAATAATAATAAAATTGATCAAGCAATCGATCGAAAAATATATATATCCAAAATTTTCTTTTATCATAAAATAAAAAAATCGGGGGAAAAAAAAAAGAGTTTTTGAGCGAAACAAAATACAATTTCCAGATGGTTAAATTATTAAGAAATATCATTCTTTCGATAAATAAAAATCGAAAAACTATAAACTAATACTAGACAACCAGTCTGGATGACATCATCCATCATATTTTGGACAAGATACAGAATTGATGGTCAGTCGGTGTCGGTACGTCTATATAATCTCACTCCTGTCCAAAATAATATTGGACCTGTTTCCTCACGTTTTTAGGAATTGTTTTCCAAATAACACATTTTCGGCCTTTCTTTTTATAGGCCTACTGCGGAAGACATCTAGTTATGTTGGCGTTTTTTTTTTTTTGCGTAAAAATGATAGGCCTCCGTGATCTCCACCCTTAAAAAGAATAAAAAAAACGACTAATATCCGGTAATTTATATAAAAATAAAAAGCGTATTTTGTGGCAAAACTAGCGTAAAAAACGAATTTTAAATATATATAAATAATAAGATTTGGCATTGAGAAATATGAACTGATGTCTGTCTGCCATATATATATAAAAAATTTTATTTATGCGGTCTAATAAAATAGAATAGTTCCTATCTGGCTTGGCAGTGCATTGAAAGCAAAGAGAATACTTAGAAAAAGAGGAAAAAAGCAGAGTAATCTAGTCTCTAGTGTCAGACACCACCACTACATCGCTCGGACTGTCAATAGCGAGCCACCCCATGGGGTACGAGGCAGCCAGTGGTTACTATCAACTCCCAGCCATTGATCGAAATGGTCACAACCTCCTACTCCGCTTACAGCGCTGTCACTCCAACCTTCTTCCAAAGTCTCCTCTGTATTTCCACTTAGTGTCATGTCACTCGATCGTATTTCCTCAGAAACCCTCGTGGCTATTTCCTCGACTTTAATATCACTTCTATCTACCCATTATTTCCTCGCACGACTTTACATTTCCTTAGTACTTTAACCTTACTCGTAATGAAAGTAAAATAGCGTTTTCGGCCTTTATTTTCTAATATTTAGAAATTACTTTCGAATGAAAATCTACGTGATTAAAAGTCGTTTAAGTAGATAGAAATGATTTTCGAGCTATTAATGGGATAAAAACATCCTCCTTTGGTAGTGGATTCTGTTGACTAGAATATATATATATATATATATATATAACAGGACTGTACTATCTAATAATTCGTGAATAAATATGTAATATGTACAGTAAAATATAGCTTACTACACAAGAGTATATTTGTAGAAGGCAGAACGATATCTATAATAAATAGACAGGAAACTAGTGTGTAGGTTGCCGTCCATTGTGAAGCGAACCGAAACAAAACCTACTACTGTTACGAAACACAAGGTTTCGGTAGCAATAATAAATAAACACTAGACTACTACTCTATTATTGTATTTAGCGAAAATACGTGTAAGTTTCATTATGTTCATTTCGTAACAATTAACCAATAACGGGCTAATACGTCGTTGTCAGTTTCGCTTTCAGGGATTATTTTAACAAACAAATGCTGTCAATTTCAATTTTAGGGATATTTCAACGCAAAAATAGGGATTTTTCCCTACAGGTTTTAATGTGACAGTTTAAAACACCAAACTGCCGTATTCTATCGCGATTATGTCGCGAATAAAGGTGAAAGTTCAATCGCCCGTAGAATAAATTTTGCGAATTTCGAAAACATTAATTCAAATCGCTAAAAAACTTAAAAAGAAAGCGAGATGATAAAAAAAAATTGATTACGAAAATGTTAAATAAGAAAAATGGGGGACGAGTACAAAAACCATTTCGCTCTTGTGGCCAGGTAGAAAGAGAGGGAGAGAGAGACATGTGGTCGAATGTGGCTGAGGGATTAACCCTAGACTGATGCCAAGACCAGGTGTGGTTGGTTCTACTCTGTGTTGACACAGCACCTCCACTAGGCTGAGCAAACACGTTGGACAACGTTGGGGTAAATGGTAGGAGGGAGAGAAAACGGTACTTTGTTTACAACGCCCCCTGAAATCCCCCAAATATGTACGCCTAAGCTTAGTACCTCATAACATATGACTAGTCACGGACATTGTGTGGGGATTACTATCGCAACCCTGCTTCCAAACATCAAGATCTTAATGGGAACACTAAAATTATTATCTTCTTTGCACACACAGCTTGTATGAGTTGTGTGGTCATTTCTCCGAGGTTGAATTTAAAGTTAGGATGGTCCTTTAGTGTTAGCACACATCTGTTCCGGATTGCTTTGTCTGGATTTGAAACAGTGTATTGTGTTGATCTTTCTACTAGACAATACCTCCGATACAATGCAATCCCGGATGCTATGCGAATTGTTCCTGGATAAAAAAAAATACCCTTTAGGTATTTATAATTTATAATATTTACTTTGAAATGTTTGCTTCGCTTGGATTTTAAATGGAAGTTGCCCTATTGAAAATTTTATCGTAGTGAAGTTCAATAAATGGCACACAAGAAAACTTCTTTAGATGATAGCTTGTGTAATTAATAATTGATTTTCTGCTAGTAGTTTAGTGTTTGTTTAGGGATATTTCTGATGAAGAGGATTTCGTAGGGTGGTGAATAGTGGAAGGGAAATTTTTCTACAAAAAAAAATTTCTTTTTTAATTTATATGCTAAATAATGTTGAGTTTAGGGATTAAGACTATTTCGCCAAACAATTGGAAATGGGATTTTTAAGCTGAAATCTGCATTCCCCCGATAAATTTTTACTGTTTAGGGAAATTTCTCTAAACAATAAAAATTTCTAGAAAAAAATACAGATTTTAACTTAAAAACCCCGGAAAAATTTTTGCCGTTTAGGGAAATTTCCCTAAACGGTGAAAAATTTTATACGTAAATTTCCTTATCGTATAAAAATTATCAGAGAAATTTACCTAAAAAGAATTAATATTTTGCAATAATCCCTAATAATTTCCCTAAATTTTCATACGCAAATTTCCTTCTCTTATGCTAAATGTTAAAAGAAAATTCTCTAAAAATAATATTTTGCATTAATTCCCTAATAGGGAGAAAATTATACCCTACAGTCTTATAAAAAATAATTTTTATATCACATTTTAAATTTATGCAAAATACTGTACTTAGTATTTACATGATAATATTTATAAAGAAAGATTCTGCTAGAAAATTAGGAAAGGAATAGAATTTAGAATGTAGGAATTTTTTAAAAGGAAAAAAAAGAGTATCTTGTTGTGTTTAAGGATTTTAACCATTTCAAATTTCTTTACAGTTCAGCATTTGTTTAAACGGATATTCCCTGTTGGGAATGAAATTTTACAGTCAAAAGGAAATTCTAACGAAAGGGAATTTCTAACGAAATAAAATTTTCTTCCGTATCTAAAAGAGAAGAATTTAAATATGGTAATAGTCAAAAATAATTAATATTCATCCGGTACTTTATAATGATCTAAAATTAAAATTTTTACACTTTAACCATCGTTTCTTTTAAGAGTACAAAAATAATTTTTGAAAATCTTAATGGGGGAACAGTGTCTTGTATCTATAAATTAATAATTTATGTTAATGTGGGATTACCCACATGAAAGATGGCGAAACAATGTAACAACACGAGTGAAGAATAACTTAATTAACTAAAACAATAGAATTATATATCAATTAAAGAAATTAAATATTTTTCAAAATCGGAGAAGAAAGGAAAAAAAAAATATTTAGTGAATTTTTCAATGGGAGAAATAAGATGAATACGGGTATAACAAAGGCCAGGAGGGTAGTAAAGAAAGTGAAAGATATAATACTTCAGATAGAACGAAGTTGAGCATTTCCAGCTTCTAGTACAAGCTAAGGTGGAGTGGATGCTTGTGGCCATGGTAACAGCACCACTTTGAGTGGTGGTGTAGACAGCTCCTGCACAGAATACACCCTTATGTGGGGCAAAAGAGGATGGGGGGTCACAAGTGGCACACTTCATCTGCCCGGTAAAGGGAATAGAAGCTTGAAGGAGTACTTCAACCGTAGTTATTCTACCACTTGTCCACGCAATGCTAGATGTGCTCAGCTGCTTTGCCAAAGGCCGTGATAAAAATTAGCAACATTGCTAAGTACTCCGCCTCCTCCTAGTCGAGTAGAGGTCAAGAAATCGGCTTTTACTCCACATAAAGTGAATTTGGTTTCTATATTAACTAGCTTAATTGAGCGCCTTGAAGGACGGTGAAAAAGAATACAAGATTTAATGAGATATTACAGACTAGAGGTGGAAACAAACAATTAACACAACTTTAATTGTCTGGTAGATTTAATTGTTGCGCCCATTAATTATTTTCTAATTTAACACCCGAAAGGTTATTTTTTTGATTCTTCTTCCGTCGCTTCGCCTTCTACCATTGCTAAAGCGTGTATATTAGATTAGGAAGCAAGTCCCCGCTGGTTCTTTTCACCGACCGCTTGCTAATGGAACCCTAGTTCCCGGTCTCTGACCCCCTAGGCGCTACAATCGATCGGAGTTGTGTCGATAAGTAGCGAAAGGAACAATGAAAGAAGGTATTACGGGACAGCACAGCCTCTCTTCCACTTCTCCCTCTCTTCCCTTCTTTACTCAAACGATAATTATAAGTTTAAGAAAGATGCTGTTGCTGCTAGCGTTTTAATGTTGTTTTGGCTTGACTTCCCCCACCTTTGTTTTTGTTTGTGGTAATTAAAATGGCATTTATTTCAACATTATCGTATACTCATTCTTTCGTTCGGGTTACAATGAGTAATTATGTTTTAATTATGTCTCGACTAATTATAAATGGTGTACTGCCGATTGTTAATATTATTTCTGTTATTATTAACTTCCTTTTTATCTTCTTTTTTTTATTTTTTTTTCCTTGCGCATTAACAAGAATGTGCGGCGTCAATCGCTTGCCCAACGATGCTCGATAATTATCTCCCAAACAATTAAACACAATTTTTGTCAAAAATGAAATATTGATAAAGTATAACAGCATATGAAATTTGGCTAAAATTTCTTCTCTTTTATTCAAGAAATTTCGCATAATTATTTATTTTTCAATTATTAAAAATGCAAAGTATCAGAATTTCAATTGCAATATTCAGAATTTCACTTGATAACTTATATAATTGCAGTTGCAATATACAAAATTTCACTTGCAGTATACAGAATTTCAGTTGCTAACTTTTTTTAATATGTAAAAATATTTAATCTGAATATTTTGCACTAATTATGATATTCTCAATCTTTTTTTAGATAAAATTTATATTGATTTATAGTATAAATTTTCTGAGAAACTAAAACTAAATAAGTGATTAATTTAAATGAGATAGTGAAACAAATAAACATTACACATTTATCCAAGTTTACAATTAACTCAGTTTATTAAAAAGTAAAACTATGTTTGTATTATACATAAAGAAAAAATTTTATTTCTTTCAAGACTGGCAATCATAAAAAGACATATATACTTTTTTCTGCTACTTGGTGCAACTTATTGCACCAAAGTTTTTAAATGTTTTTGTTTTGCAACTTTTAAAAGGCTTTAGAATGTAGCTTGTAGAAATTTCAAAACACATTATTTAACAGTAAAGTCTTATATGAAAAATAAAAAAATGTTCATAAAAATGTTAAAATTAGATAAATTATTTCTGTTATAAGCCACAGCTTATACTGGAGTGCACCTAGTAGCAGAAAAACAGGAATAATTATTTTTGCAAAGTTTGTATTTTCTTTCTTTGTTTTTATTTATTTGTTGTTTAACATCGCTTTTCACCCAGTGGGTAGTAAGCGGAGGGACATTTCTATGTCCACCACGAGTCGCCCATACCGTTAGAAGGGTCAGTAAGAGTCCGTCTGTCTAGAGAAGGAGGGATTCAACTACCTTAGTCCTGATGTCTCTTGAAAAACTTTTGGAGGGGTGAGACACTGGAAATGAATCCCGATATTTCATAGTGAAGCATAACACACGTATACAGTTGTCATTTGGCAGGCAGAGATTATTGTTTAGACAATAATATTCAAGTTAAGTGAGGTTGATTAAGCCGCAATATCGCACGAGGGATATACTGTATCTAACGGTGGCCACTTATAGAGCACATCACGCTGGCCAATTCCCAAGATGGAGTCAACCCAATGGTTGAAAGATGTGGTTCAACGGGCCGGACTTGGACCCTCCTGAAAAACTGCAGGTGTGATGACACGAATTTGAACCTGGATCCTCCAGGATAGTAAACACAGCTTTAACACGCGGTCACCGTTTAACTCTAATATTCAGTGTTATGGAATTTAAAATCGTATACAGGATTAGAATTGTGAATATCAGTCACATCGGCAGTCACGAACTCATATATTCAGCAGATTGTCATAAAAATAAAGTTCATATTCATTCAATGTTTCTTCATGTAAACGCATATCCAATTTTATCTTATTGTAGTTATACAATAGTAAAACACATATAATAAATTAAATAATATAGTGTATATCTCTCACCTCATCCGTTAGGGGAGTGGGATGGAGACCGATAACGAATTACTCTAATAGTCTTATATGGGAAATATTGTCCCACAATTCGATGGTTTCTCAATTCGACATTAGTTCAGCGATGGATTAGTGTCGAATTGTGAGGCACCACTTTGATATAAAAGATGCATTGTTGTCATAGATATTGATATAGCCACAAGTGTGAGGAAATGTTTATAAAATTGTTAAAATACCATTTTTTGTAAAAATGTTTTTAAGAAAATAGAAGAAAGGATATTCAAATAGACACTAATTATGGGATTAACCTTTCAATTCAAACCAAATATTACAGCCAAATCTCCATTAGTGGTACAAATCTGTATTAAATTTCGATCTTGTCCAACAAAATGATTAATTTTATGGAAACTTTTGTCAGACAAGGTCGAAATTTAATCATTAGGAAAATTTAATACAGACTTGTACCACTAGGGGAGATTTTGCTGTAATATTTGTTTGAATTAGAAGAAAGTAAATAAAAAAAAAATCTTTCTTGTATTTATATAAAAATAAATAGTACTTACCTCTAACTTAAAGCCATTCATATTTTTCAAGAATGATAAAATCTTGAGCACATGAAGTAATTTCCTAATAATAAACATTTTATTAATTGTAAGAGAATAATAATAATTTTATATAAGTTTTTGTTTTCAATACACATGCACACATTCCTTGATTTCTTAATTATAGTAAGATTGATTCCATCATAACAATGTTCAATACATGTGTATAGTAATGTATTAGGTTGATTCATAATTCCATAACATTTTAAATATAGGTTTGTTAACTTTGTTTGTTTAGTGTTTTATTTATGAAATTCAGTTAAAATTTTGACAAAATCAAGGCAAGCAACTATTCAGCAATGGTAATCTCCGTCATTGTCAATAACTTCCTGCCAACGTTGGGATAGTTTTTGAATTCCCCGTCTGTAGAAATATGTTGGTTTTGAGATTAGGAAGTCATTATTCAACAATGTAATCTCAGTCATTGTCAATAACTTCCTGCCAATGTTGGGGTAGTTTTTGAATTCCCCGTCTGTAGAAATCTGTTGGTTTTGAGATTAGGAAGTCATCAATCCAAGTTTCGAGAGCAGTTTCGGATGGAATGCAAATGTCGAATGATGGTTGCTTGGTCACATTCCATCACACTAGCCAATTCTCTGATTGTCTGACATGGATTTTCGTGGATGAAACTGTTTAAACATTCCTCATCAAAATCGGATGATCTTTCTGTGAGTCTTCCATCATGCAAATCAAACTGATTCGCTTTAAAACTAGAAAACCATTTCCTTGCTGTGCTTTCACTGATGGCATTAGTTCCGTACACTGTTCCTAGCTGCATTTACTGCACTTGAACCTTGGTTAAACTCGTACAGCAGAATATGTCGGAAATGTTCGTTTTTCTCGACCTGACACTCCATCTTCAACAGCGAAGAAATAACAATCGTTTGTAACAATCTCACTGACAGCTCATATTCCACAAGACAACACTCCAAAGTAAACAGTGACAACATAAAAACGGTAAACAAATGAACAGCAATGCAGTGTTGCCAGGCCAAATCAGAATGCTACAGTATTATGCATCAATCTAATATAAATATATAATTTATTTATATTTCAATAATTATTTAATGATAATTATAAAATACAGAAGTTATTCTAGTATACATGAATTAATCTATCATCTGATTTCTTTAAAAAACATTGTTGTTTTGATAAAAGTTAAAATGCACTATCTTAAATTAGAGCTAACAATATTTTAATACCAAAATGCTTTGCATTTATAGCCACTAAAGGTGACATATATTCATCTTCAGTGAAATTATTTATATGTAATGTAAAAGATAAGCTACTTAATATTAAATAGATCGGAAGAGCGTCGCTCTTCAGTGAAATTATTTATATGTAATGTAAAAGATAAGCTACTTAATATTAAATATTTTTTAATAGAAAATTTTAGATACAGATGTCATAAATAAATTTTACTGTGTGAAATGTTTAAATTATGCTATTTAAATGTATGTTTATATTGCACTTATGAAACTTTTTTATAAAAATATGAAATTTGACAAACATACAGCAATTTAAAAACGAAGTACTTCTAGGTGACTGGTCTACAGTTTCTCTTAAACTGTAGGCCAGCCATCTGAATTAATATTTTCAAAGTCCATCAATACTCAAATTTTTGAAAATGCTTTAAGAAAGCAAATACAGAAGTTTGGTTAGATAGATTTTATCTCCTCAGAATTTTTTTTGTAGAAAGAAACATCCTCTTTATTTCTGGGCTAATTGTTACTACTAATTTCACATTTAAATCAGTTTCCTCCAAAACTTTAATGTCAGTTTTAAAAACTCCAAATTTCTCAAAACTGAAACCACTATAGTTCACTTTATAAGAAAGCTATGTTTTTATGTTTCTTCAAGGATGAAGTACAAATTTATATGGTTTGATTAATATATAGGTAGTTCTCAATTTATGAAAAAGTTTGTTTTGAAATAAAAGTCATAAGTTGGAATGATTTGAAATATCCTAAATTTATAGATTCCCTGTTACCAATCTTTATTAGGACACTATATATTATCATAATAAACTTAATGAAAACAAAACTATAGGAACCAGAGACAAAAATCATAATTTTGGTACATTATATCATTGCATGTGGACTTGTATGCATATGAATTTCATTGACAAATTACAGAATTTATATATTACATTGTCATCATAAATATGAGTAGTCACAAGTCAATAAGCATTGTAAGTTGAGGACATCATGGAAGTGAGGACAAATATATAAATGTAAAACAATATAAAATTGAATAAAGTATATTGGGAGTGAGTGTACTATTGCATTTAATTATTCCTTCTAAATTTAAATTATTGTGTATTAATTAGTCAAACAATACCTTCATCCAATCTGAGTCAATTGAAGTTACTTCTCTTTTTGCTTCATTATCTTTGTTTTCTTTTGTTCAAAAAAGGAAATCTTATTTCCTGACTGATTACGAAGAGTTCAAAATGACATTGTGTACTAATATCTGGTGAGAGTTTTTAAAGAACATGTGAAATATATTATTCTAAGGACAACAATAATGTAAAAAATGAGAAACAAAATATATCACCAAAAGTCATAAAAAAACTTGAATCATAGCAAAATGATTCAAGTTTTTTTATTCTTAAAAAATTAAATGTGACAACTGTGAATTTGTTTCATATACTTGATATGTTCATCATTCACTTGGATAAGAACCCTGCACTTCTACTTCCATGCCTGGAACATATCACAGCACATTTTGGGGATAATTTTGGCTGACTCTTCTTTAGCTGTTTTCCAAAGACCTGCCTTGGTAGAGAGTTTTCAAAGAAAAGCTTCTGTTTTAAAAAGCTAAAGCCAAAGAAATCTTGAGGGCTGATGGCTGGCAATTTAATACGTATAGTTCTAAAGTTCAAATCCACCAGGTACGCTGTCATGTTCCAAGTACATAAGGAAGCTTGTCATGGTGGATAGTCACTTTGTAGACCTCTCTAGTATAAATTTTTGGGACTTTGGTCTCTAAATATGGCTTTAGTACATTGTTTATGTAATAGTCAGTGTTGACTTTTACATTCTTGCAATATGCACAAATCTTTCGTCATATTGAGAGAAAACATCATTATACATATTTTGCAATATACATTTGTTATATTTTACATCTCTCTATTATCATCTACTAGAGAACTGCCTGGAATCCAAAGGTTAAGGTTCAATATTTTCAACAACACTAACCAGCAGTCAAGAAACAAGTTTTATTACTTTAACATAATAAACATAAGTTCTTATGTTTACTATGTTAAAGTAATAAAACTTGTTGTTTCTTGACTGCTGGTTAGTGCTGTTGAAAATATTGAACCTTAATCTCTCTATTATATTTTTTATTGTCCTTTAACATTAAAAACCTAAATGTTAACAATTAAAAATTTATAAAATGTTGTATACTTCCTTAATTTTAAATAGCAGAGGAAGAGGCAGATAAATAAAATCTCATATAATTTAAGAGAGTGAATCAAAACAATGCTTACATGGGAAAGGGAGCTCTAAATGACCAAAATTATTAAATAAAACTTGAATGTCCCTAACTTACTTTTTGATAATTTATTTGATTTCATTCAGATTTCAAATACAATATTTATTTAAATACAAGCACTCCTCAAACTACAAACATTCTAGTTATAAACATTCATAGTTACAAATGTGAAATTTCATTTTCAAATTTCAGGAAATTTCAAAACAAATACTAACAAAACTGCTTTTTAAAGGATTCTAACTTAGAAATGTATATCTTTTGAGAGTTGAGGAGGGCTAATATAAGCCAAAAACGTTTCTCTCTAAATAAAAAAGTTTATTTTTAAAAGATCATTCCTGGATTGCTTTGTAGTGCTTATAGTTATATGTTTCTAAGTTAGAAATTTCAAAAACTTTTCAAGAATTTTAAGCATTATGACAGTAGAATACTCTAGTAACCAATATAATGTAAAACTATATAATTAGTTAACATATGGCAGTAATTCAAGATAGTGGAAATTACACCAAAAATCCTCACTTTATAATCTTAAAGTGAATTTTTATTATTTCCAAATAGGTTGATTATTGCCAAGGGATTATTGCACATACAGGCAATATTGATCAGCAACTTCCCAAGCATTGCAGATGACAGTCGAGGGCCACATTTATGCAGTAGTTTTTCTATTGGCTCTCATGTAGACACATTCTTTCCCCATGGCATTTTATTATTTATGTTACTATTAGGATTTAATATTCTTTTATTATTTATGTATGAGTGAAAAGAAACAAAACAAAGAAGACACTGTTGGAGTAACAAAAAAATGCAAGTGGCTGACATTACAGAAGAAACTTGAAATTATAAAATGTCACTTCACACATTAAAATACTATGTGAGAATTCAGTGAATTCAATAAGTCCTAATGTTTTCTACAACTTTTATATCAGTTTTGAAATGATTTTCTTTGTTATTTAGTTAATAAAAGTAAATATATTTTTTCATTTTTAAACATTTTTATTACCCTAAATCTTTGTAATAAATAAATTAAATTGAAATCATTATAAATAACCTCGAACAATGCAGTTTTGCATAATGCAGAAGCATCTCGTCCTAATGTTTTCTACAACTTTTATATCAGTTTTGAAATGATTTTCTTTGTTATTTAGTTGAAAAAATATATTTACTTTTATTATTTTTAAACATTTTTACTACCCTAAATCTTTGTAATAAATAAATTAAATTAAAATCATTATAAATAACCTCGAACAATGCAATTTTGCATAATGCAGAAGCATCTTGGAACCAATTAACCACTCTATACAAGGTATTCCTGTATATTATTACTGTGTTTCTTCTTGTAATACCCAGTACAATTCTTTTAATGCTTGTACTATTTATAATTTTAGCACTGATAACAATATATTTTTGTTAACATTTCATTAGTCAAATATATAGTAACTTTAAACAACATTGTTTATAATTAATTATTCTCTCCAAGAGCATTGTTCCTTTTTTATTATATCCTAATTAAACATATTAAAATAAGACTTCTCCAATTATGTTCTATCAGATATACATATCCTTGACTAATTAATCTATATGTTTCAGATCTGTAATGAAAAGATATTTTAGCTGCTCTTTCTTTTATTGAATCTGTCAAACATTATAATTGTGCATTTTCTAATATAAACACTATAATTGCTATCATTTTCCAAATATATTTTTCTTGGATGCTAAATATAATTTTATTGTAAACATTATTGAATATGATTTAAATGCATAATCTAATTGTTTCTCATATTAATAGAAATATGGACACCAAAAGAGAAGAAAATAATTAATAGACTTATTCAGAAATTTATTGTAATACTTAATTCCGAAGCATAGATTATAAACAACATGAGTATCTAGAAAATTTAAGAAAAAAATATTGAAACTGATTATTTATTTCTATATACTTGTAAGAGATAATCTCAATAATTTGCAATTCAGTATTTTAACTTATAAAATTATACAAAATATGCAATACAGATAGTTCTCAGTTTATAAGTTTCTAGGTTTGCAAATTTTCAAATATGAAGTATCAAGAAAATAAAAATCAAAAAATCATAAAAAAAAAATTAAACATTAAGTGCAATAAATAAATACTAAGCATTCATAAAAAGATATTTCAAACTACATATATAGCTATATAATACAACACAACTGTGTTTGTAGCAGAAACTTTGTTGTCTGCTATGAAATTGGAAAAATAAAAATGCCAGATCAAAAATTTGCAGCTATAATTTTACTGGCACATTATGTAAATAACTATCACTCCCATACTGTGCTTAAAGCAACATAAAAGTTCATATATGAAAGAATAAAAATTCTTTAACATTTATATGACATAAATAATTTCTTTATTATTACAATTTGTTTGAATTTAAAGACCATATTTTTATTTCTTTAGATATATAAATCATTATTTAATCTTAAATTATTTATTAATTTTTAAGCTTTCTTTAATTTCATTATGGTCAAATTTCATTGTTGAGAACAGATCTTCTGTTTTAATATTATACCTATGTGAAATTAATTCTTGGTATTTACTTTATGAGTGCACTCCAGGAACATATTAATTCATAATTTTGAGAACTATTTGTATATAATTTTCTATAAATATTGAATTGTAATTAATGATGATAGCTAAGAATATGGATAATTATCATTGAATATATATATACATAATTTTAAAATGAAAATATCACTATATTAATATAAATATTTTTATTTGAAATACACTAAATAATGGCTATATCTATCTATATTAGAAATATTACAATTATTGCTTAAAATCTGTAATTGTTATGTAAAATTTTTTCATGATAACAATTATGCCATTGTATTTTTAGAGAAAATAAATAATAATATACAATAAAAACTTTATATTATTTTTAGTAATATTGAGAAGTTTATCTAAAAATATGTGGAAGATTTTGTTTGCTTACTTTGAATCTGTTTCTTTAACAGCTATTATTAACCAGCATACTTCATATTTTAAACTTAAGCACTTAATTTTTCTAGTAAGTTTATCTAATTCATTATTTATAATTATTGATTTATAACTTTCAATAATGATGCCTGTTCTTCTATCTATTATCACATCAGTAAAATATAGAATTTCTTTATTACATGATGAATTGAATTTACTATAATCTCTTTCAATAAGAGTAAGGTTGTAACTGCAAATAAAAATATATTTCATAAATTAAATTTAAAATATGATGATAAACTAAATATAAGATACCTGTTTTCTAGAATTCGCAAGAGAGACAAATCTCTGGTTATTTTAATAGATCCAATAATTACAAAAGATTCATCACCACCATTTTCTATGAAATTATATAGATAGATTTAATTCAAAATTGAAATATGAAGATATGGTTTAATAATAAAATCCTGAAAATTAAAAAAAAATATATAGATTGTTTCTCAAATATATTCCTAATTTTTGAATTGAAATATGAAGATATGGTTTAATAATAAAATCCTGAAAATTAAAAAAAAATATATATAGATTGTTTCCCAAATATATTCCTAATTTTTTATTTAAGTTAAATGAATGTAATTTGGAATATGATTTCTGATAGGTGTAATATTCCAAATGGAAGTTAAGTTCATAGTCACCAAAACTTTAGAATATTCAACAAACTTTTAAAAGAAGCATAGCACAGAAATACTGAATAGATAATATTTATTCTTTAAAATAATGAAACAAAATCCTATTTCTTGCCAACATTTAAAAAAAAAAAAAAAAAAAAAAATACAATGAAACAAACAAGAATGAAATATAATATAGTTATGTTTGCACTTAAAAATTAATAGCAAATGTAAAATAACCAAAAGATATTAAATTTATATATAGTTGTAACAAAAAACAAAATTTCAGCTGATTTTGTTTACACTGACTCCTAGAATTTGGCTTGCAATTCTAATTAATTAAAAGTTTAATTAATAGAGATTGAGTTCGGAAAATGTTTCAAGAAGTTTCCACTGGAGAACTAAAGAATGATGTCACATCATGAGACAACATGATTTAAAAAGAAGAAAAACTTTTGCTATTTATGTATATTTTAAGTATAGTTTAACTTAAGTATTCTTGCAGAATGTATACTAATTGCAGACAAATTCCCAACAGAATATAAGTGGTCACTGAACTGAGTATATATTGAAAATATATTTTTACATTAATTAATAAATGAATATGCATTTTATTATATTGATCAGCCCAAAAAAAGCACCAACTTTTTTATCAAGGTTTCCATGAATGAGTTTATAAAATACATCCAAAGGAAAAATTCAATAATAAAATGCAATTTCCAATAAGTACTCAATTTAATGATTACTTTTATTTTCCTCCAATACTTGTTGAACAATATTTATGATTCAAATAATATAAAATAATAACTTCAAAATAATTAAAGAGAGAGAAAGCTTTTTTTTATTGGAAAGTTCTTTTTTCATATTAATAATAAATCTTAGTATTCCTGCTTAAAGTGTTTGTTGAATTATTTTTGTTTCTTTTTTAATGTATTTTTCATTTATACTAATAAATGATGCAGTGGAGTGAGACAACATGATTTAAAAAGAAGAAAAACTTTTGCTATTTATGTATATTTTAAGTATAAGTATAAAAATATGAACGTGATTTTGAGCGATACGGCAATGTTGAAATTAGTGCTATTTTTGTCATCACTCGTTATTTGAACATAATTATGTTATCCAATGCGATTCCCTTCGAATAGATTTAAAAAGTAGAGAAAGGAAGGAAAATATCGTAGTTATATTCATATAGGCCTAATCGAAATTTCTTTCGAATATTTTATACCTAGAATATTTTTCTACCTTTCTCTACTTATTGTTACATTTACACTGAAACATATGATATTTCAGTTTACGTAATAAAGGAATTTTCTACAAGCAATTTTGTATTTTGTCTTTTTAAATAATTGACTTCCGTCGAAACAGTAACTAGCAAGTAAAATTTCATATTGGAATCACAAGAATTAAATATTTATGAGTCTTTCAAACATTTTGTTTAAACTGATATCAGCATCTACAAAAATATTAAAGTTGAATCTCCGCTACTACTCGATCATCAATCCTAGTTTTGAATTTGCGAGTTGCAATGTAAAATGTGTTATGATATAACGTGGTAGGAAGTGTTTGTTCTCTTACTGACAATTGACGGTAGCAGTTGAAATCCCAACGATTTTGATCAAATTTCACACGGTGAATCTGCATCAAAAATATTCGATCCATGTCAGAGCGTTTCGTCCAATGAGTCCTCTAAACAGTATTTTTGAAATTAATGCTTCAAATTACACAGATGCTGATATAATATAAAATAATCAAATTACAGATGCTGATATAATATTAAATTATACAGCGCCTTGAAAGGCAGCTGCCTTTCAAGGCGCTGTATAATTTAATATTATATCAGCATCTGTAATTTGATTATTTTATATTATATCAGCATCTGTGTAATTTGAAGCATTAATTTCAAAAATACTGTTTAGAGGACTCATTGGACGAAACGCTCTGACATGGATCGAATATTTTTGATGCAGATTCACCGTGTGAAATTTGATCAAAATCGTTGGGATTTCAACTGCTACCGTCAATTGTCAGTAAGAGAACAAACACTTCCTACCACGTTATATCATAACACATTTTACATTGCAACTCGCAAATTCAAAACTAGGATTGATGATCGAGTAGTAGCGGAGATTCAACTTTAATATTTTTGTAGATGCTGATATCAGTTTAAACAAAATGTTTGAAAGACTCATAAATATTTAATTCTTGTGATTCCAATATGAAATTTTACTTGCTAGTTACTGTTTCGACGGAAGTCAATTATTTAAAAAGACAAAATACAAAATTGCTTGTAGAAAATTCCTTTATTACGTAAACTGAAATATCATATGTTTCAGTGTAAATGTAACAATAAGTAGAGAAAGGTAGAAAAATATTCTAGGTATAAAATATTCGAAAGAAATTTCGATTAGGCCTATATGAATATAACTACGATATTTTCCTTCCTTTCTCTACTTTTTAAATCTATTCGAAGGGAACCGCATTGGATAACATAATTATATTCAAATAACGAGTGATGACAAAAATAGCACTAATTTCAACATTGCCGTATCGCTCAAAATCACGTTCATATTTGAGCACGTGCATGCAATGAGATCTCGTGCATTCGAAATTTAACTCAAAGTGTTCTATTTTCGAATAAACTTTGTTTTTTCCAGTAAAAATGCCATCCAAACAAGAGATACGTAGAAAACCTTTCGTACAATTTTACGAAGCAAATTGGCATCTTTGGAAAAACTGTATTTTCGTCATCATCATCATCATCAAGCTTCTTCCCATTTCTATATGGGGTCGCTGTTTTTGATGAGCTTTCTCCATTGCGTTCTGTCCTTTGTCCATTCCCTTCTGAGACCCTTTGATCTCAGATTGTCATCCACGATATCTTGCCACCTTCTCTTGAGTTGTCCTCTTTTCCTCCTTCCTTCAACTTTCATGTTCATAAGTCTCTTGCCCGTGTAGTCCTCATATCTTCTCATTATCTGGCCAAACCATCTTAATCTACTTTCTTGTATTTTACTTTCAATATCCGTAACCCTCACTGTTCCTTGGATGTGTTCGTTTCTAATCCTGTCTGCTCGTGTCACTCCGCACATCCATCTTAACATTCTCATTTCTGCCACCTTCATCCTTTATAGATTGGATTTCTTAAGGGAGAGTGTTTCTGTTCCATACAGTATTTCTGGTCCCACCACTGTCCTGTATACTTTGCCCTTTAGACGCACAGGGATCTCTTATCGCATAGGACTCTGCTCGTGTCACTCCGCACATCCATCTTAACATTCTCATTTCTGCCACCTTCATCCTTTATAGATTGGATTTCTTAAGGGAGAGTGTTTCTGTTCCATACAGTATTTCTGGTCCCACCACTGTCCTGTATACTTTGCCCTTTAGACGCAAGGGATCTCTTATCGCATAGGACTCTAGAATGTTCTTTCCAATTTTTCCAACCCTGCCTGTATTCTGTTATTCACTTCTCTACCTGTCTCGCTCAATTCGTCAACAATCGAATCGAGGTATCTGAAATGGTTTGTTTTCCTGATTGTTGTTTCCATTAGTTTCAGCTATTCATTTTCCTGGGTCCCTAAGTTGCAGGCCAAATATTCTGTCTTGCCTCTGCTGATTTCAGTCTTCTGTCTTCTAAAGCTTTCCTCCAATTCACCAGCTTTTCTTCGACCTTTGTTCTAGATTTTGCACATAAAATTATATCATCTGCATATAGCATGTTCCAAGGTGTTTCTTTCCTGACCTTTTCTGATAGGACATCTATCACTGTGTTGAACAGATAAGGGCTCAGTGCCGAGCCCTGATGGAGACCTACTCTCACTTCAAAGCTGATCGTTTCTCCCAGGCAGGTTTGTACTTTCGTCTTGGTATTCGTATACATTATTTTGGATTAACAGGACATATTTCTCTGGTGCATTTCTAACTCTGAGGCTTCTCCAAACTTCTTGTCTTGGCACTCAGTCATATGCCTTATCCAAGTCGATGAAGACCAGGTGGAATGCTTGCTGTTTCTCTCTGAATTTCTCCATCATTTGTTTCAGGCAGAAAATTGCATCAATGGTTGATTTTCATATTGGGGGTCAACAGTTTGGTATGGAACCAAACTGTTGACCCCCGATCATAACTTCAGCTCTCAGTCTTTTGTCCAGGATTCTCTCCAAGATCTTCATGGTATATGACATTAGTTTAATTCATCTATAGTTGCCACACATTTGGATGTCCCCTTTTCCCTTGTAAATTGGGACAATAACACACTCTCTCCATTCGTCTGGTATCTCCTCTTCTCTGTAGATCTTCCCCAAGAGGTCTCATAGTAGGTCCAGTCCTTCTTCTCCAAGGGCCTTCCAGGCTTTAACTGGGATTCCTAAACCTTTTAAAAATTTTAAATTATTTTTTACTTTCAGTCTGTTAAGTTTAACTTTTAATTAATTTTCTTCTTTAAGTTTGAATAATAAAGTTATCCAAAATTCTTTATACTGAATTAATTTTTTTGTTTTTTTGAAATAGATTGGAAGTCTTAATGGATATTATTTATTTGAACATCATGAAATAGCCAAAAGATCAATAGATTATAATCATCATCATCATGGAATCCTAAAAAAAGAACCATCAGTAAGTCAATGATTTAGTATTTGGACCATTTATTATAAAAGTAGTATAAGTCTATTTTTGGAAAAAATTGAGAAAACAATAATTCAAATATAATTTAGTATGAATTTTTATTTATAGACAATTTACAGTTTACATATTAAAATTTCCATATGCTTTGATCGAAAATTTGTTGATAAACAATATACCATAATCATTTACTATGAAAGTGGTGCAAGTCCATTTCCCATTTCAAATTAAACACTGGGTAAGCTATTGGGACATTTTACAACTAGACTCATCATGTAATATGAAAATCTACATTTATAAAAAACATCTAATCATGATCTCTGCACTTTTGTACATTATACTGCATATTCAGAAATGTGTGGACAAGTTATCTAAATACTATTCCACAATATATTTGTTGTTATGAATCTACTAAAATTTAAATTATTAATTTTCATTCTTAATTCTCATTGAATCATCACACTATAAAAACAAAATAAAATCGATGGAGGAGGCATAATTTAAAACTCCAAATTTATCACAAACCAGACAGGGAAGATTGCCAAGATTTTGAAATATCTTTTGTACTGTCGTTTGCTTTGTATGGTAAGTTTGGTGGTCAAAATTTCAATTGCAGTATACAGAATTTCAATTGCTAACTTATATAATTGCAGTTGCAATATACATAATTTCACTTGCTGACTTATATAATTTCAGTTGATATATACATAATTTTACATGCCAGTAAGTCACATCATTTATATTTTGAATGTTTTGAAATAAATATAATAATAGAGTAGTGTTCTAGCGTATCCATTAGAAATATTTCTTTCCATTAGAAATATTTACTTCTTTACAGTTCAGTTCTGTCACTACAGAATAGTTGATAACACTGTTGGCAGTGTACAAAGCCGAGCCAACAATGTCAACAATGCTTATTTACACAGACGATATGAAAAGCCAAGTGTGTCTGTATTGACAGAGAAATTACATCGTTGTGTATATGGGGAGGGAAAGATAAATACTTCGGCTAATAATGTCAACAGGGACTTTGTTTCTCTCGTGTACAATGCAAAACTACAACACTGCCTTATTTACAATGAAAACAATACCGTCCCGGTGTAAAACAATACCGCTCGAGGGAAAGAATAAAAAATAAAAAAATATATATATATAAAAACGAGTCAACAATGGCAGGAAGTAACAATCTGCAAATTTCAATTTTGATAAAATATGGGGTCGAAAGCAGTTGGCACAGTTATAAATCCTTCTATTGTACAGGAGAAATTAGTAGTGTTTTCTACGTTATTCCCCTGACACTTTTCCATTCCTGTTAAGGAAATGTTAATGTTTTTGTTTTTTTTTTTCGTTTCTTGTAACGTGCAAAAATTAAATTATATATATTTTTTTTCTGTGAGGGGGAAAAAATTTCTTTAAGATTAATAACGACAGTTGTTTTCAACATGATTTTTTTCTTTTTCGAAAGGGGCAACACACCCGAGTAAGGTGTAAAATTAAGAAGGAAAATTGGCTTTAAGTATCAAAGTTGAAGTGGAGATATATTACCTCCTTCAGTAAATAAAACACGCTCTTGTTACGTCATAGCTTGAGTGGCATGACAAAGTGCAGAAGTTGGGTGTCAACTCTTCTCTATACTTAGCACATCGGAAATAGAACATAGTATAAGCAGTCTGAACTACAAACGCGTATCTGTTCTCCTACTTGGAGAGAGTTTAACTAGAGAAGAGCAACAATAATTCCGACCGAGCTTAATTACCGTTAATACGCGAATAGTTTATATAACTGTACTAGGATTCCAAGAATAGATACTGCAATTCACAGTTTAACAATTTGCAGTCGGAGCAACTAATTGTTTTTAAAAAAAGAAAAAGTAAAACAGAAACTTACTTGTTTATGCATCTCCACGTTTAATCCGTAAGACATTTCGTAATACTATAAAGAGAGAAAAAAAAGAAAGGAGAAAAAATTCATTGATATCAGAAATTAATTACAGACATCATTATTATTATTTTTTTATATCGAAAAAAAAATTTTTTTTAATGGTAACGTCATATATATAACTTACCATAACGTAGTGCCGTTGCATTTCGGTTTTCTCTGTAGCTAACTTCTCGCATTCCAGTTTCAAACTAGATAGGGAGAAAAGTAGGGATGGGTATAATTAGTCACAAAGTGTCGGATGTCAAGAGGACTAACAGGAGGTGTCACGTGACGCTAACATCTGGTAGCGGTAAAGGCGCATTTAACGCATCTTTTTAACGGTTACTTAAATTTAAAATTAATCATTCGGACTTTCTACTAATTAAAATTAAGTTTTAGCAGTAGTAGTAATAGTAGATAGTAGATAGTAGTAGTAGTAGTAGTAGTTGTTGTTTCCAAGCAGTAAGAGAAAATGCAAAGTCTTCATACTTCTGTATAAGGCGAGTTTGTATTAGTAATAAGCATAATTAAATTTTGAATACCCGCGAGTGTTTTAATGCTATTCACAACTTAACGCGCTCCCTTTTAATTAATTTTTAATTCCTGTGCCAAAATATAAATTCCCACTGTAATACACATTATTTTTAATTAAGTAATTCCGGAGACGGATTTCATTTTTACTCAGCAACAACTAACAACAGCTATTACTATCACTAGTGCCGCTGTAAACTACTACTATTTTACTATTACTTCTTTCAGCCATTTTACTTTAATTATATATATATATATATATCGAAATAGAGAGAGAATAAGCTTAAAATCTAGTTTATATATGTGTAGTTACAAATTGTTTAAAGTTGTAAGGAAGAAAGTATAAATATTTTAACGTGCAGTATGTGTATAGACACACACACACATATATATACGTACAGTACAATATATTTCTCTGCTTTTTAAATTATAGCTAAGCTTATTTTAAATTTAATACGATAGAACTCCATTAATTCTTTAGTTAAACCAAACAACAGTGATTAACTTTCAGTCGTCGTATGATGCATCAGAGATGGTTTCTTTGCTAAATTGGAAGTATAAGCCGACCTGCAAGTAGATATGACAACACTCCGAAGATAATTATAGTGAGTGGAGAGGACAGAATGATTCTCATGTCGTGTGTCAATTGTGATAATCTCTCCAGTGACACACTCTCGAATAAAACGATTTTGCGGTAAATTATCGCGAGTGAGTTTAATATAGCGAAACGTTATTTTATAAAAGAGCCGAAACTGTGCTACGAATATACAAAATTTAATCCTGTACTCCTACTAATTACGTAAAATATATATATAAATCCGTTCGGATACGACGCGCGATGGATATGTTCCGTAACTATATCGCTGCATTTCTTTGGCCTACAGAAAGGGAAAAAAGTAATTGTTGCAGCAATTGTAGTCTAAAAATCTATCTTTTTATTTTTTTTATATATATTCGAGGTCCATTTGAAAGATGAAAACTGGGTTTCTTTTCTATGATTGGAGTGGTGCACTTCTGAACTTGGGAGCTGATGCACCTTCCTCTCTCTCTCTCTCTCTCTCTCTCTCCACAAAATGCCTCCTCTGATGTAACAGGATAAATAGGATAACCGCTTTCGGCCTAACTGGAAAATTTGTTTTCTATCTATGTTTACGTAATTGATAACGCAATAAACGAGATGATATACTATACATAATTAAAAAATAAATAAATATAGGCCTATATATGTATATATAAATAAAGGCCTATTAAATATTACTTCCATTTTATATCACGTTATATATATATATATATTTAAATATATTCTCGAAAGTACAGTTGGCAAAGAACCTATCATTTATCGCCTTAAAAAACCGTTTTCTTTACTTATCTACAGCTGCTGCCAATCTAGCGGATGTAGTTTCGTCGATCATGTGACAAACTTGGGGCAGGAAGTGGAGTGCCGGTAAAGCGGTAACCCATGCCAAGAAACCGGTAAAATAGGGCAAATATTTACTATGCGCGTCTCGATGTAGATAATCGATACAGACTGGATATCCATCCGGACCTGGAGGTGACATATGTTTACTTTTTACTGTCTCTTTTTTTGTACATAAGAACTGTCCCTTGATACACTCTGAACAGTATGTAATACATAGTCTTTCTATATCTATAGAATTGTAAGCCCAATAAGTGTATTGGGAAATGACATAATAAGATGAATATCATAGAAATAAGTCTCTTATAGAAATTTGATGCAATTGTTCGATCGGCTTTTTTACGGAAAAATTTTTTCAGTTGTAACTGTTCGAGTTGTTCGGTTGTAACGTTAACGGCGTCAATAAAAATTTATTTTACGTGAATTTTTAATGACAATTAAATTAAATGTTAATTACCAGTCCGTCAGCTGACGTGAATCATTTTCTGATGCCAATTAAGCGGTGTACGTTAAAACCAATCAGTTTCTTTAATATCAATTAAGCTTCGGGTTAATTAGATCGGTTTCGGATGTCAATTACCATTTAATCAGTCGAAATTAACATTTAATACGTAGATAGGGAAAAAATGCGCATGCATCACGTTTTTTTTTAATAATAATAATAATAATAATAAAGAAATTAGCATAGTTACAAGGAATAAAATTTAATACAATACTAACCTGTGATATTGAGCTTGTAGGAAACTAAACTCTTCTTTGATACGATCGCACGTTTCTGAAACTGTAAACTTGAATGGTTGTCCTGCTTGAGGCGGTGGACCCTACCGGAAAGAAGGGAGAACTGATCATATGGGAGAACAGATTGACGATTCAGAGACAAGGCAGACCACGTCTAAAGCTCTTGTAATGGTGGAATAAGGGGAAGAGGGGGAAAGAGAAAAGAGAAGGAAAGAACACAAGAGTGAAGCCATGCGACCCTCAAGGCCTTATAAGGCTCGAGTGAAAGGAGATAGAGGGAAAATATCTAGAAATACGCATTATAAAAAGATATATATATACATACACACACACATAAAACTTATACAAAAAGTATAATTAAAAATTAAGTACCGCTCTATTTAAATTATCTATATCTTAAATAAACTTGCGATTTTGTATAAATGGGTAATACAAGTGTATATAAATAACTAAGTCTAGTGCAGATGTTTATCGTCTACTTATAAATAAATTTCTTATCTTACTAGCAGATGTATTATGTTTAAGTCTTTACTCGTTTCCCCTCTTTTCTATCTACACTTAAGCTAATATTTCAGCCTAGCGTACTAAACATACTGTCACATCCTGTCATCTGTATTGATGTTACGTCACATCCCGACTGTGAAAATTATTGTTACATTGATGGAAATAAAATAGAAATATATTGATAAATATTACTTTTAAATGCAGTTGTGTTATGTTTATATACTGTGAAGTTATATAGAGTGTAAAGACGGTGATAAGGCTGAATAAGCGATTGTATAACGATTGTATATGCTACAATATCCTCCTTTCTTTAAATTTTATCGATATTTACTATAAATATTTTAGCGCGTTAAAATAATTTTTAAACGTGATAAGTTTACTGTAAGAAACTGTAATATTAAACGCGTTACAAGTTTTCATTTTGTTATTAACTTCTGCTTAATAATGATTCATCGCTATACTGTATGTGACAGTTTTAAGTAACAGTTAAAAAAATTTATAACTAATGATAATTATTATTATTATTGCTATTTTTTTTATTAAAAAATGAAATATTGTAGATATAACTGAAACAGATTAAAAAAATTAACGGTTTTAGATATCGACAATTTATGTTAATTACGAAACTGACATGAGACTTAATTACAATTAAAATTCTTTAAACGCTATTATGATGAAATCTACATTAATTACAATTAAAATTCTTTTCAAACGCTATTATTACGAAATGTACATTAATTTAGTTTTTTATAAAAAAATGTACATTTTTCTATAGGCAAAAAGAGACAGTAGAAAGAGAGAAGGGAAATAAAAAAAAGAGAGAGAGGCGAGACAAAGTTCGCTTTTTAAATAAAGAAAAACAAAGATTACAGAATATAATTTAGATAAATTGTCTTGTATGTATTTATATAATATAAATATATATTAGATTAGTTTTTATCATAATAAAGTGTCGAGATAACTTTTATCGCGGATGTCAATTACCATTTAATCAGTCGAAATTAACATTTAATACGTAGATAGGGAAAAAAAGGGCATGCATCACGTTTTTCTTTTTAAATAATAATAGTAATAAAAAAGAAATTAGTGATATACGTACATATATATATATATGTATATATATATATAAGTATATTTGAGAGTGATTTTTATTTAAATATAGGGAAATACCTTATATAAGAATTGTTAGTGAATGGAAGAATAACAATACCTCTTTAGATCCTAGCAATGCTAGGGCAGTTCCCAATGCATTACCATGAAACGAAATTAAGGCATCACCCTTGTTGAAAGGAGAGAAAAAAATAAAAAAAAGAAAAATTTGAAATGACAGTGGTGTTAAAAAAAATTAGAAAAAAAAAAGGAAACACCACAGAAACAAACAACTAGCCCTAGATAAGTCAAACCAATTGAAGAAATAGGTGGAAATACCACAAAAACAACTATTAAACAAATACTAAGCACACATAAGCAGTCCAAAACTTTTAACATAACAATTTAATTAAAAGTTTTGGACTGCTTATGTGTGCTTAGTATTGTTTAATGGTTATTTAAACACTGACGAGAGCAGTTAGGTTTTTAGTTTTATATTATTTTGTATCACAAAAACTTTTGAAAAGGCTAAAGTCAACTTTAACACGAGGAAACAAAAAGAAACAAGAATATCGAAAGAACAAAAGAGAGCGAAAGAAAACCCCAGAAACTGTGAACAATAATGACCCTGCAGAAAGAAACACAGAAACCTATTGGAAGAACCTCAACAAGAGGAAAGCCAAGGGACACCAATAACAGCCGTCAAAGCTGTTAGGGAAACATCAAATCAATCTTAACATAAAAACACTAATAATTGTCCTCAAAACTGAAAGAATCAGGAAAACTGAGCTTAACATAATATTACCAACTGTCTATTATACTTCACAACTTAATAGAAAATCCCAATTGCTCAATGTATCCTACTGAAAGACCAATAAACAAAATGTGTAAACTGTAAGAGAAGGGTGTACATTATGGGCAAAAGGAGGATTTGAGAGTTGCAATAGAAGGAAAAGACAATTTAGAAACAACAAGTACCAATCATCCAGTCCTGACTGCTATGGCCATAGTAGAGGAGAATGAGTGGAAAAGAAAAGTTTAAACCGTAGGTAATCCCAGTTTACCCATGGGAAGAAGAAATCAGTGCCGGAAATAAGTAAATAGAAACAACCAACTCCCAGACCCAAGAAATGTGTATTTGTTTATGTAAAAGAAGGAAGTTCTAAATAATGCTGTTCGATGGACTGTATTTTATTGAGGCTTCAGTGAAGCATGTTTTAGTGAGATTTGCTGTCTGTTGATCTTTAAAAAGCATATGTAATGGGACTGGCCAGGGTATGCATTGTGCATACCCTGGTTTGGAAATATCACATTAATACCTTTATTGCCTTACATATCTCCTATGTATCATGAATAGTTCAAAACATTTCCACATAATGATTTGAAATGAATTCTAATGTTAAATTATTAAGCAGAATATAACTTAACAATAATTAAATAAATATTAAGATTAAACAATAGCATTTTATGTCTATATCTTATTTATAGACAAAACTGAACTAAAACACAGCTTAATTCAATTGAAATTGAAATTTGAATAATTAAAATTTAATGATTTGAATATTTTTAATAAATATGAAAATGATGTAAGTCCATTTATGGCCCAAAAAAAATATTTGATTTAATTAATTATCGTAAAAATTATTTATTTAATGAATTTATATAGCCTATATTTAAATTCATAGAAGCAGGACAAACTTATTAGACTTTATCAGTATTTTTCAATTGATTGAAATGCAAACACTTAAATATCTCAACACAAGGAAAAATGGAATTGCATCACTTTCATAATGAATAGTACATTTAATACTGTACATCTAAATAAATTAAAATTAAAAAAAATTAATTTTTATTTGAATTTTGTAATTTTCAGTAATAAAATTAAATAATTCTTCATATTATATTTCATTATTAATCTTATATGAATTTTTTGTTTTTGATGATATTGGAATAAATTATTTTATAATAGGATATCTAAATATATGCTTACAAAAATCATGATTGAATTTATTATGAAAGGAAATGAAAAGTGCCATGCTGTATAATATTTGTATCAGATATGACTTTCTAACCATGTCTGATAAAGAATAATTCCATGACCCAGTCTCCTTTGTATCTTCATTTATGCTTAAGCAAGACATATATGCACAATTTATATATGTTTTGAACTTTACAGTGCTGCTCCATTAGCATATGATGACATATATATGCCAACTAAAGCTGCTTTAATTATGTTTAATTTTTCTTTATTTATTATTTTATATTAATTATATATTTATTTATTTGTTATATTTATGTTATTTAGTTATTTGTTTTATATTTGTTATTATTTAATTGAATATAAAAATATACAGGAGAATACTAAACCAAAACTGCATAAAAGATTTAAGTAATAATTTGAAAAAACAACACTAGATTGCAGTTCTTTACAAATTATTCAATAAACTAATATTTTATTATTAACGTTTTCGACCATTCGGCCATCTTCAGACAAAGAACAGAATATTCGAAAAGTTTTCGAATATTCTGTTCTTTGTCTGAAGATGAGTTTGTATTCGAAACTTTGATGGAGTTTGTAACTACAACTAAAAATTAATCTGTATTCTGTAACCTTGATTGTAGTGTCTTTTTAAATTTTGAATTTAATTGAATTCTGTTTAAGTGTAATATTAATTTTTTATTGCTAAAATGACTTTATTAGACTAAAAATGCTAAAGAATATAAACTTTTATTTAATAAATATTCATTATATTATTGTTTTCAATTAAGTTTGTTACATGTGCATTTTAAATTTTGGCTTAGATCCTGATATAAACTATCAAAAGTACAAAAAAAATTTTTAAAAGTTAAATTAATAAATAATTGTTAGGATTTTGACAATTTGATATTTAATTTAGGTAATATGGGTTGAACAACAGTATAGCAAAACACGGAAAAAAAGAGACATTTTTCAAGCACGTTTATTAGGAATGAAGGATCCTCTTTATCGAGATCAATGGTATTTGGTAAGTGTTTTTAAAATTATAATAATATTTCAGAAAATAAAATATTTTTTAAAAAATATTTCATCAAAACTAAACTAATTTTATAAGAGAAGTTTAAATAAATTACAACTGATTTTACAATTTAATTAATTTCTTTTATTTTGTTTATATACTAAAACTTTTACTACCAAAAATTGAGCTTCATTATTAAAAAAAGACAAGATTAGCTTCATTATTAAAAAAAAACTAAACTAAACTGAAACTAACCAAAAAACTCAATTTCACAAGAAAATTAGTTTAAAAAGTTATAAATAAAAATATAAAACTATGATGATAGACAATAAACTAACTTTTTCAAACATGTTATGTTTTATTAAAGTACTTTTGTGTATTTAGCCATTATCAGTAACATATATTATATAATCCTTATTTTCAATAATGAGTAAATATTAAAAGTATTATAAATTATTAAATTAATAAAAAGTAATAAATTTTGTTATTTTTCATATTTTATAATTGCTTATTTATTTAAGAATTTGAAGGATAAAATAAAGATAATTAGAAGGAGATCTATTTTATATTTTGGATTTGATTGGATAAAATAATTAGAAAAAGGTCTATTTTATATTTTTTGGAATATCTTTGAATAATAGGAATTGATACTATCTCCATGCTTATGTTGTGAAATTAGGAAATATAGTATAGTTTTGTGTGAAGGAATAAAGATAGCATTTATATTAGCAAACCAAAAATATTATATACAGATATATAATTAAACTTTAGGTAATAAAATCGTAATACAAAAAAATAAGGTAATGGGAGAATTCAATGTTTAGAGAGAGAGAGAGAACAGAGTTGAAGAGTCAACCTGTTGGTATTGGACAAATGACAAGTGTTAGAGAGATAATTGGTCTTTTCAAAAATGTAGGAGAAAAAAAGCCGTACGCCTTCTCGTCAGTGGTGTCTGATGAAGATGAAGAAGCAAAAATGGCATTCGTCCTAAGAAAAATATGGAAGAAAGAAAGAAAATAGAAGAATAAATACTTTTCTCTTCTAGATATTCCACAAAACCTAGAATCGAACAGTTCTCTCTCTTGTTCAAGAATTAAAATTGTAACCTCTCTTCTTACTTTGTATATAGCTCATTTACTTCTAGAGCTAATAATGCTATTTGAATTTATCCTTTTTTGCATCATATTTTTATTTTCTTGCTATTTTAATAAATATGTTAATTTTGCTTATCTTTGTGGTCTCTAAATCAATTCTTCTATCTTGGATCCCTGCATCACTTACTCGTGACCCTTATTCGAAAATAGTTTTTTTTCGAACCACATTTTTTTCAGCCATATGTAGCGGAATCCTCATGAAATCACTTCTGGCATATTGTAAGTCAAAACATTAACATTTTTAAGTAAATAATTAATTAATTTTGCATATTAAATCTAGTATCTAAAACCAGATTTTTAAATTTAGAAACTGATTTTTGAATTTTATAAATTTATACAAAAAAACTGGTTTTTAAAAATTGGCAAACACTATTAAAAATCATGTATATAGCAAACATTACTACAGCAAATAGCTCCTGTATTATAAACTGATTTATCACATGTAAGTACACCATGTAACATTGATTATAACATTAGATGATACACTGCAGCAGAAGATAGTAACCAGTCTCTTACATATTTGCTCATAGATCAAGAAACTTGGAAAAATACTTACTGAAGCTGATAATGTCAGAGTTGAAGATTACATTTTATGTGATAAAAATGTGTTAACAAAAATACTGATTACTGATGAAGATATTATGCATGAAATTACAGTGCAGATGTAGGCCAAGATGAAGATTAAGGAATATCTGAAGAAAAAGCTAAAAAAAATACTACAGAGAAAAAAATAACATTAGCTAAAGCTTACAGTCATTGAAAATGCTAAAACTCTATTTTGAAAATTCAAATATTTCTCAGAATGAAACTATTTTTGACAATCTCCACAAAATTGATAATGTAGTTACAGATCAGTTGTTAAAGAAATACAAGCTAACTGTTCAGAAAAAACAACAAGCTTCTTAAATTAAAACTTTCAAACTGATGTGACTTGTTTTATTTGCTGTCAAATTAAACTTACTGTAGAACATAAAAATTTATGGTCATATTCCACCCTCACAAATGTGTTAAACATCTCTCATCATCTTTCTGACATGTGCCCTCTATAACAAATCCTCTAAATAACAAACTAAAAATTTTGATTTCTGTGAGTTTGTTATAAAGGTGTTACACTTTATGTAGCATACTGTTGTGCAAAAAATATGTAGTAACTATCATATTATGGTAGTTATTACATATCTCCTGCACAATAATGAATACTGACTGTTGTATTTATTATAATATAATGCATAGATATAATTACTGTATATACTTGTGTAGAAACCAAGACTTATTACTTCAGAAATTCTAAAAAAAATTTCGTTAAGTTTGGATGCTAAATATAAATGTACTGTATTTTATTAAATTTAATAAATTCAGAGTGATTTTCACTTCTATACATCATATGTTTTCAATAAACTGCCAATCCTGATTAGCTACCAAAATCGTCACCAAATGGATAGTGGCATCTTATCAGGGTTTGACTGTAGTTACTTTTCTTTAGAATTCTTTTAACTTGTGTATTATTATTTAAATTTTATGGTATTGGAATATATTATTGTTGATTGGTTATTTCTGGTTCTTCTCTATGTTCTGTTAGTAGTAGTAGTTGGCAGGAAGATTCATTTTCTAATTTGTTTATTTGCTTCAAATAGATTTTCTCCATGAAGTTATTTGAGTATCCATATTTTTTTGTCACATTGCTTTATCTTTATTATTTCTTCATCTTTAAAACTGTTGGCTAAAATGTGTTAGACATCTAAAATAAGCATTAAATGTAGCCATTTTATATGAATAGGGGTCATTAGACCACTTCGGAATAATTATAGGGGAGGATGTTGGTTTCCAATATTCTGTGGTACAATAATTATTGCCATTAGCTAATACTTTTACATCAAGGGAATTCATTTGTTCATTTGTTTGCATACATTAAGTCAATGATTCTCAACCACTTTGCTGCAGCACACTAGTGTGCTGCAAAAAATTAAGGATGAATTGTATGTATGTATGTATGTATGTAATTGAATGAATAATATACCGTATATACTTGTGTATAAGCCGAGGTTTTTTCTCAAAAAAAAATTTCTGAAGTGGGGGTCGGCTTATACACAGATCAAAAAAAATCAACTTTTTTCGTCTGTTTTGGATCAAAAAAATCAACTTTTTTGGACTTATGGCAAAAATACAGCCCTTAAAAGATGAGCTTTATACCACTAGGAATCAACATCTAATTTCAAATTCCATAATATAGACAATATAATGGAAAATTTTAAGAAATATTTTATCAACTTTTTTTTGGGTGGAGAAATTGAAGTCACTAATATTGCTAAAATAATAAAAAAATGGAGTGGTATCAATACTTTTGTCCACCACTGTAAAGACAGGCATTATTATATAGGTGAAACTAAAAGACAGTTACGTATTCGAATAGATGAACATAATAGATATATAAAATTTAAACAACTTAAATCAGGATTGTCTGTACATTGTATAAACAATAATTTTAGCATTAATAAAGACAGTATATCAGTTTTAAAACAAAAGACACATTATTTATCCAAATTATTTTATGGATTTTATTTTATAAAGTATAACAATATAAATAATAAAAACATAATAACAAATAATAGAAATGGATTAAAACTGTCAGAAATATGGTGGGAGTATTTATTTTAAAATTGACGCTAGAGGGCTGATGAACTAAAAATGTAAATTAAGAACACAGAACAAGAGGAAACTAAGTAGTCTGAATATAGTAAAATTATTCTTATTAAAAAAGAAGGTTTAAGCAGATATCCCAGTAACTTCAGGTAAAATTTAGGTCTGGTTAATGTAGACATTAGATATACCGTATATACTAGTGCATAAGCCGAGGTTTTTTTCTCAAAAAAAATTTCTGAAGTGGGAGGGTTGGTTTATACACGGCATCAAAAAAAATCAACTTTTTTTTGGCTGGAGAAATTGAAGTAATAAGCAAAACTATAACTTATTGAACGTATCTCCCGAAGACCAGGAAGGAAATTTTGAAATAATTCATTTAATACGATACCAGGTAAAATTTTATCTTACCCCAATGCGATTGAGCACGTCGCGCTGCTGACTCCAACCTGCGTCTATATACCGTAATCAGATAGGCAACGGCACGCAGCCTGATACAATGTGATGTGAAAACTTGACAATCAATCAAGAATCTCCGGTGCAACGCGTACCCCCACCAAACTCTTCCCGTACCCCTGGAGGTACGTGTACCACACTTTGGGAAACACTGCCCTAGAAGAATTACCGTATATACTCGTGTATAAGCCGAGGTTTTCTCTCAAAAAAAAAAATTTCTGAAGTGGGGGTTGGCTTATACACAGATCAAAAAAATCAACTTTTTTTTGGCCAGAGAAATTGAAGTAATAAGCAAAACAATAACTTATTGAACGTATCTTCCAAAGACCAGGAAGGAAATTTTGCAATAATTCATTTAATACGATACCAGGTAAAATTTTATCTTACCTTGATGCGATCAAGCGCATCGTGCCGTCAACTCCAACCTGCGTCTATATACTGTAATCAGATAGGCAACGCCGCACTGCCTGATATTTGAAATAATTCATTTAATACGATACCAGGTAAAATTTTATCTTACCTTGATGCGATCAAGTGCGTCATGCTGCCGACTCCAACTGCATCTATATACCATAATCAGATAGGTGACGCTGCGCTGCCCGATACGACGCAATGCGAAAACTCAACAAATCAATCAAGAATCTTAGCTAGGATTCATATTTGATTGAAAAAATATATTTATTTTTCACTCAAATATTTTTCATTATTATTAATTAAGAATGTTTTAATTCATTCGCTAATAATAGATAAATACTTATTATATTTAAATCATCGATGATTTAATTAAAATAGATTAAAAAGTAACTAATGTTTAAAATAACGAAAAGATATAATTATTTAAAATCTGTACTGAAAAATAACTTTAGTCTATCAAAAAGTTCATCGTAAGCAAAATCAAAACTTCGAAATTGCACGATTAATGTCTAGAAATCATGTTGCACATGTCATCATAACGATGTATGACATCATCGTTAGTATGATCCATTCATTTTAAAATATGATCAAAGATTTGAATACGAATTCAACTCAACTATAGGGAAAACGAAACTTTGAATGGTCTCTTGGGAGCCGTGTGACGAAGACGTATTTTAATGGAATTTTTATTGTGATAATATGAACTTTTTTAGAAAAGAAAACAGTTATTCAATAACAACAATAAAAAGAAAATATTTTTATGTAAATTATAAAAATTTATTACTATTCGTTAACTTGATATTTTCTGAAGCTATGTCATCCTATTCTCTGACATCAATCTCGCTTCGGAGTAAAATTTTACTTTACCTGTTGTGATCGAGCATGTCGCACCACCGAATCCAACCTGCATTTATATGTGTGTATCAGATAGGTGATGCTGCACTACCTGATGCACCGCGACGCAGAAATTCTCAACAATAATCCAATAATCTTATGTAGGCACACTGCGTTGGATCACTTTAGCTGGATTATTGTCGAGAATTTCTGCGTCATGGCGCATCAGGTAGCACAGCGTCGCCTATCTGATGAAATTATACAAACGCAGGTTGAGTCGGCAGCGTGACATGCTCAATCGCTTCGGGTAAAGCAAAATTTTATCTTTTAAATTGATATAATGGTGTCTATATTAAAATAATTTATTTTATATGTATATATTTAAAGTTTCAATAAAATATTTATTTTGACAAATGGCATTAATATATCGGTAACTAAAAATCAAAGATCATGTAATTTATCGTTTTCAAATTTTTATAGAATTTTAAGTGCTATAGTCTGGGGGTAGGCTTATACACGGGTTATGCAATTTTACCGATTTTCAAATTCCGAAGTCGGGGGGTCGACTTATACACGAGTATATACGGTATGTCATTGATTAAAAATGTTTCCTTTACAATCTTTGAAAAACACTACTATAAAATGTCCATATTTCTCTTAAATATGGCATTTTTGAGCATATGTTTAAAAAAACTTTTATATTATTTTGATGTTAGAAATTAGTCAACTTGTTCCAAAGACTGTTTATACTCTTACTCAATATTACAATTTAACTAAAGCACTACTAGTAGTTGAGGAAAAGTTCTTTAATATGCAAACATTTTTGGCACAATGGCCATCATCAGGCTATTCAATTAGAGTTCTAATTGAGTAGCCTGATGATAGCCATTGTGTCGAAAATGTTTGAATATTAAAGAATTTTTTCTCAACTGCTAGTAGTGCTTTAATTAAATTGTGATATTGATGTTAGAAATTCATGGTTTGATTTTATCTCACCATTACAGAACATTCTCTATAATTATTTAAGAAATATAGTGCTGATGTCACAAATACAATTGAAAATTATTTCTTCATTTTTAGATAAACTTTACATAACTGAATCTGTCAGATAATAAATATGCATATATAGAATTATTGGCTTGAGTCAGTTTGATCCAAAAAGCTTGAGTTTTCTTGTAAATAAAACAGATGAATGTAATTCAAGCTTTTGCTTAAATAAGCTTGAATTTTGATGTTTTAAAAATCTTTTTAAATTATTAAATACAGTGGGTGATCAGTTAATGAACAGTTCGGATAACGAACACTTTTTTGAAAGATTTTTATGTTCAGATAACGAACACTTCACAGAACAAACTGTGGGACCCGCGGATTGACCGAATGACAGATCAGCCGGATGGCTGTGTTGTAAAGCTGTGGCTTACCATTCTGGAGGATTCAGGTGTCCCACTCCTCCAATTTTTTATGAGGGATCTGGGGTTTGCTAGTAATTGATAAATACTTATTATATTTAACTCATCGATGATTTACTTAGATTAAAAGTAACTAAAATAATGTTTAAAATAATGAAAAATAATAATTATTTTTCAAAAAAACTTCAAAATCGCATGCTTAACGTCTAGAAATCACGTTGCACACGTCATCCTAGTGGTAATATGACATCATCGTTAGGGTGATCCACTCATTTTAAAATATGATCTAAGATTTGAATACGAACTCAACTTAATGAGATACATGTACGCTTTGGAGTCAAGGCTACTCCAAATCATGTGATAGAAGGAAAACATTGAAAATGCTTAGTGCTTTCCTATAAGAAAAGGTGGTTGATTATGAATTCAATAATGGATATTCCAATGTATTTAAAAAATTTTGGAAATGTTGAAATTATTAATTATATGTTGAAAATATTAAATTTAATTGGCAATTCTGTAAAGTTTATTAATGAATGCAAAAAAGAAGCATCGATGTATAGACATAAATTTGTCAGTAACGTTTGCTTTCGATAAGACGAAGAAGCTACTTTTTTAATCGAAGCCAAAGTCAAAGCCGAAATGAGAAAAAGAAAAAGTCTATTTAGTATCTGTGAAAATATTTTCAACAATTGAGGTGTCTAACAATTTTTGTATAATATTTCATAATATTTTTGCATTATTGATCTGTTAGTGCATATTCAACAGATTCTACAGATTTTTGTATAGCAGTCGTATATATATAAATTATTAAAAAAGGGTAGATATATAGTCTCTATCATTTATCAGCCTTTGTAATGTTTAAAATTATGGAAAAGTAATAATTATTTAAAATCTGTAATGAAAAATAACTTTATCAAAAAAGTTCATCGTAAGCAAAATCAATATTTCGAAATCATATGCTTAATGTCTGGAAATCACATTGCACACGTCATCCTAACGGTATATGACGTCATCGTTAGAGTCATCCACTCATTTTAAAATACGATCAAAGATTTGAATACAAACTCAACTCAATTGCTGTATAGGGAAAACAAAACTTCTAACGGTCTCTTGGGAGCCATGTGATGTAGATGTCACAGATTAAGTGATCCACTCATTTTAAAATACGATCAAAGATTTGAATACAAACTCAACTCAACTATAGAGAAAAAGAAATTTCGAACAGTCTCTTGGGAACCATTACGTTAAGGGTGATCCACTCATTTTAAAATACGATCAAAGATTTGAATACAAACTCAACTGAATTATAGGGAAAACAAAACTTTGAACAGTCTCTTTGGAGCCATGTGACATAGATGGGTGATCCACTCATTTTAAAATACGATCAAAGGTTTGATTGAATATGAACTCAACTCAACCACTGTATAGGGAAAACGAAACTTTGAATGGTTTGTTTGGGTGATCCACTCATTTTAAAATATGATCAAAGATTTGATTGAATACGAACCCAATTCAACTATAGGGAAAACGAAAGTTCGAACGGTCTCTTGGGAGTCAACTCAACTATAGGGAAAACAAAACTTTGAACAATCTCTTGGGAGCCAACACACAACTCAACTATAGGGAAAACGAAACTTTGAACAGTCTCTTGGGAAAGACGTCTAGTAAAACAGTGCAAATGATGACGTATGTGAACTAAGCGCTTACTTATCAAAGCCAGCAAAGCGCTTGCCAACTGGAGGCACCATTTCTAATGGGAATTTATTGTGATAATATGAACTTTTTTTAGAAAAGAAAACAGTTATTCAATAACAATTGTAATAAGAAAATATTTTTATGTAAATAATAAAAATTTATTACTATTCATTAACTTGATATTTTCTGAAGCTACGTCATCCTAATGATAATGTCATCAATCCTCGTTTCAGACGATGATTTAATTAAAGTAGATTAAAAAATAACTAAAATAATGTTTAAAATAACAAAAAAAATAATAATTTAAAATCTGTATTGTAAAATAGCTTTAATCTATCAAAAAAGTTCATTTTAAGCAAAACCAAACTTCGAAATTGCATGTTTATCATCTAGAAATCGCGTTGCACATATCCTAACGATATATGATATCATCGTTAGGGTTATTCACTTATTTTAAAATACGATCAAAGATTTGAATATGATTTCAACTCAGCTATAGTGAAAACAAACTTTGAATGGCGAAAAAGTAATAATTATTTAAAATCTGTACTGAAAAATAACTTTAGTCTATCAAAAAGTCCATCGTAAGCAAAATCAAAATTCTGAAATCGCATGCTTTACTTCTAGAAATCATGTTGCACACATCATCCTAACTGTGCATGACATCATCATTTGGGTGATCCACTCATTTTAAAATACTGTATGATCAAAGATTTGATTGAATACAAACTCAACTCAACTATAGGGAAAATGAAACTTCGAACGGTCTTAAAAAGAAAATATTTTTATGTAAATTATAAAAATTTATTACTATTTGTTAACTTGTTATTTACTGAAGCTATATCCAGGCCCGGCCATAGGTGCAAGGCGTGCATTGCACACAGCCGGCCAAACTGAATGTCAAAAACATAAAATAAGATATAAAATAAATTTAAAAACTAATAAAAGGAAATAAAGAGGAAAAAGGAAATTTATTTCTTTTAATATGTAAATTTGAAAATTCTATTCATTTGAAAAGGATAAATTAAAAAATAAAAATCAGTTAAGAAATAAGAGGAAAAAGGAAATTTATTTCTTTTAATATGTAAATTTGAAAATTCTATTCACTTGAAAAGGATAAATTAAAAAATAAAAATCAGTTCTAACGTCAATTTATGAAATAACTAACTGAATTAATATTTTATGCCAAGACAAATATTAGAATCGTGCAAACATCTTCATCCGAAATTAACTGATGTGCAAAGAAAAGAATCCAATATTGATGGATAGGATTTATTTCATGAAATTTTATCAGTAATGACACACGCAAAAGTGGAAAACATTGATTCACATGCATATAACGTGTTTCAATATATTTTTAAAAATAATCTTTGAGGCACATCCCTAATTTAATTGTCACACTTAGGATCATTTTAACTCTACCCGTTTCATAGCATCTGGCCAATGTTCTTTTTCCAAATTGAAGATAACCAAAAACTATTTAAGAGTGACAATACAAATCTGGCCAATGTTCTTTTTCCAAATTGAAGATAATCAAAAACTATTTAAGAGCGACAATACATTATTTTACACAATAAAATTTATGTTTGTCAAAACTTTCTCCTGGAAGCAGAAAACGTCCCAGGACATACAGTTAAATGAAAGTAACAGCTCGATAAGGTCAACGATCTCAACGTCCAGCATCACCAGACTTCGATGCTCGATACAAGCTCCTCCGATGAACAAAGAAAGTCAAGAAGAAAATCAAACAGAACTCTAAGCGTACCTTGTGAGCTTTCAAGACTGTTCGAAAGCGAACTTTGTGAACTTTTATTGAGGACACATTTACTGCATCACCAACCTCCAACGAAGCTCAAGACAAACTCTTGAATACCTGTGAACATCACCTGCACCTGCAGCTGAGAAAAGATGTTCATCAACGATAAACATTTTTCTTACCCGGAGGGGGAAGTGATGTGAGGTCCGCAGGACCCACCATTTTGTTCCCATGAGAACGAATTAATTTCTTTGTAATTGACAAAAAAAAAATTATGTTAATCAATTTTATCATTATTTCAATAATTGTATAATTCAATTCGATTTATAACATTTATTTGTAAAATTTTTCCTATATGTATTTATTTTTAAAGCTTGATGATTACCCTTACGCTATTAACTCATCACAAGAATTTTTGAGACGTCTAAGATCTATTAACAATAGCAGTGCGGGAGTTATGTCTGTCCTTGACTTCTAGTCGCTATACCCCTCGTTAAACCTTAATGCTACTTGCCTTCTTTTCTATAGGTTCCTTCTAAGATTTTCACCAGAAAACGAACGTGACCCCAAACTTCTTAGAGAGTTAGCATATCTTATATGCCACGAGTCCTATTTTGAATTCAGAGGACAATTCTATCATCAAACTGTAGGAGTCCCTATAGGTAGCCCCGTGGCGGGAGCCTTGGCCGAGATTGTTGTAAGGGAAATAGAATGCCAACTTAATCTTACTGTCAAAAATGAGATGATATTATATGCTCGCTACATAGACGATATTTTTGTACTTTGGAAAAGCCAAAGCTCTACAGCAGAACTACTAGATCATTTCACAAAGCCACAATATGGCCTTAAACTCAAATTAACGAGGGAGGACAATAAATCCGTAGACTATCTTGATATTAAAATTGTAGCTAATGATGGGCACCTAGATTCCACTGTTTTTATTAAGCCTTCATGTTCACCTGTCATGATCCCTTACTGGTCTAACAATCCTTGGTCGTACAAAAAATCTGCATTTAGATCACACTTCCGTAGGGCCCTAATTCACTGTAGCAATCCTGTGTTTCTAAATCAAGAATGTAAAAGAATCTATCAAGCAGGGAAGAAACATGGTTACAGTTTTGCCTTTATGTGTAAAATTTTCTATGAACAAAAACGCACGTTTGAATATGAATAGTATACCTCTACCGTTGTTCTGCTACGTTCGTCGTTACGCGCCGCATCCAACGAAGTTAATAGGATCTGCTTATCTTATAAAGTGCACCATTATAAAACAATTAACCAAGCCTTAATGAAAACTAACACTAAATGTACTTACAAAAGGGCCCCTACAATCTTTAACGTACTTAGGAATGATAAAGAAAAAGAGATCCAAAGTTAGACTCTGGTATTTACAAGGTACTGATTAATAATATCCAAGATAACTGCCAAGAAATATACATAGGAGCTACTAAAAGAAATTTTGGTGATAGACTAGAAGAACACAAAGATAACATGCGGAAAGGAGACCTAAAGACGGCACTAGCCCAAAGGGCCTATGAGAAGGACGTTAACATACTATGGAATGAAGCGAAAATCTTCAAAAAAGTGCAAGATCAGAAAGATTTATTTATTGCCGAAAAAATCGAAATCCTTAAGGCAAAAGAAAACGAAAATGTAGTTAATTCGCAACTAGCAGACACTACGTCAAAGGCTTGGAAATATATGATACATAGACAGAATAACCGCTCCTGAACTAATGAACTCTCATCTATTTTATTTTATTTAGTTATATATAACAAAATGAACTTGTATTATCTGCCTTAACCTCCAGCAGGTGAAGAACCTCTTCCTTGTTTAATTAATTTATTTTTTCACTGTATTATTATTTCTACTAAATTTATTGTTATTATTTTATAATATTGTTTAGACCTTTCAACTTTTATTTTTAAATATTTCCAGCCAGAAAAAACAGAGAACGCAATTATTTTTGTTCTAGAATTCTTATTTAAAAGACTGTTCCAATCCGTTTGTAACTGAAGATGATATTGTTGTATATCGAAGGCGTTTTTACTACAATTTATTAAACGTTGCTTCTTAACTCACTGCATATAGTGCTTAAATTTATCATAAGTTAATTGTAATAACTTAACAAATAATAATGTTTTTAATAACTATCAATCACAAATTAAAATAGCATTTTATAATATATGGAAATTCAGAATGTATGACCAAAAAAATAATTTCATTATGTATAGTCTGTATATGTAAAGTTTTCCTTTTGTTTTTAAGCAATGAGAAGTGAATACTTATTGAATAATTTTGTCAGTGACAGAAGGACTACAATAACTTTCATTTACTTGGTTTGAATTTGTTTCAGTTTAGGATGGAGTGTTTGAGTTTGAGGCTATATAGAAAATCAATTATTCTTCAAGAAAGAAAGATTATTTACAATGGTAATGAATATTTTAAAATCAAGACTTCTTATAACATCACTTCATATACTAAAAGTTAATGATAATTATATCTACAGTATATTTTTAATTCATATAATAATAATTTTTGAAAAAATATTTTAAATCAATATTAAATGAAATAAACATTTTAGGAAAAATAAATCAATCAGTTATCATATTTTTAAAAATATTTTTATTACATTATAAACATCTAAAAAGTGTAGTCTGACTATTAATACTTAGCATATCAGAACCATAAACAAGATTGTAGTGGATTTTTGATATAGAATATCAATTTATATTAATATTGAAAAAGAAGAGATTATACTTGTGCTTTTACTATTTTAAATAAATATTTTTGGTATTATTGAGCTTTTACAGTATTTTTATTCTAAATTTGTATTAAAATATGAATCATTTTCTATTATCCACAGTTCTATTAATAAAAAAGGAAGGAATTACAAGTGGTCCTGGACTTACAACAGGTTTTGGTTCAAACTCCACTATAATAAGTCAGATTTGGTTGGAAGTCAGAAATGTCCAAAATTTATGAATTTTTCACAACTAAACTTTATTAGAACACTGTACATTTTCTTAATAAACATAAAGAACACAAGCTACAAGAACCAGGCACTAAAAAGAGAATGCTTTCTGTATATTAGACCATTGGATGCAGAACTTGAACCCATCGAATTACTATTATTATGCATAATAAACTGCTTAAAACTTCATATAATGATTAATTCAACTAAGCTCTTTTAGCAGTATTCTTTCACTTTCACAACTAGAGACTTTCACAAATTTCAACTAAAGACTCACAACAAGAAAATTCTAGAATTTTCTTGTTGTGAAAGTCTCTAGTTGAAATTTGTTAAAGTTTTATATACATGAATATACTTTAAACGTTTTCAATGCAATATGCATTGAAAACGTTTGTATATATTTTAATAAATGTTTAATGGAAAACTATATTTCTAAAGGAGCTTAGTTGAATTAATCATTCCATTGAATTACATTGATCATTCATAGAATTGCTGATTACAGCACCATCCAAGTATGGAATCATTGTAAGTTGAGGCAGTTGTAAAAGGTAAAGACTATCTATACTTGAATAAATCAATGGAGTGTTAGAAATAAAGAAATTCAGTACTGTATTTGTTGTTTATAATCAAAATAAAATATAAAATAATAATTATTATTAAAGATAAGTCAAAACAGCTCTAACAGCAAATAAAAAGAAGTTTATTTTGGTATAACGTTTTTGGACCTATGTCTGGTCCCTCATCAATACCATACATTTACTTAAATACCATCTTTAACGGAATACTATATAATAGAACATTTATATTCAAAAATCGAATAACAGAATCTATTCTGTTATTCGATTTTTGAATATAAATGTTCTATTATATAGTATTCCGTTAAAGATGGTATTTAAGTAAATGTATGGTACTGATGAGGGACCAGACATAAGTCCAAAAATGTTATACCATAATAAACTTCTTTTTACTTGCTGTTAGAGCTGTTTTGACTTATCTTTGGTATTAAGCAAGTAGATTTCACCATATTGTTATAATTATTATTGTAATGTAAAACTTTGATGAACAATAGTGATTTTATATTAATTTTAATTTTACAAAACTTTAAGCAAAATACTTATGTAAGGTATTTTAATGATGCAGTTATTTGTTAAGTTTTGTAAAATTAATATAAAATAATTATTATTCATCAAAGTTTTTATTGCAATAATAATTATTAATTATTTTGTATTCTATTCTATTAAACATGATGAGTATCTACAAGCCACTTTTTATTTATATTTATTTCCATCAGTTTAGTGATTTTCTTATGTAATTTTTTCTTTTTTCCCTATTTTTGATTAATGAAATTATAAATATAGAATATTCTTAAAATTTATTGTATATTTTGAATAAAAATATTGCAAAAGCTGAATTATAAGGCAAAATTTATTTAAAATATTAACACCATAAAAATTTACATTTCAACATCAAGTCTTTTTTTCATTTATAATAGATAATTATTATTGAAAAGTAAAAAAAAAATATATAAAGCTATAAAAAGTTTAATCTGCTGACATCCGTGAGGTATTTCAAAAATAAATCTAATTAATATACAATAACCAATCAATTAAATATCAATATTAATTATAAAACTTTGTCCAAGTCCCTACCCCAAATAACTTTGCTGATTATTTATAATAAACTGTAATTTAGTAATTTTAGCTGGAGGAATAGCTTGTATTTTCAGTTATTTGTTCACGTGGATAGTATGTAAAGACATATCTGGTGGACTTTGTAAACTGCTATTGGTTAACAGAGAGAGATGAATATACTTGCAGAGATTAAGGAAATAACTTTATTTGTCGGTTCTGTACAAATTTTTCCAAACATCTTTTAGAAAGTTGTTTTCTTAATCTCTGCAAGTATATTTAACTCTTCCCATTAACTGACAGTACTTTTTGAAGTCCTCTAGATATGTCTTTTCAGACTATTCACATGAACAAATAATTAATAATTTGACTAATTTAGACTAGGGGTGAATCTGTTTATTATTTAAACAATCAAAATTATAATTTAATTATTATCTGAAATAAAATTTTTTACAAATTGGAGTCCTTTAAGATAATGCCCTAACATTGTTCCAACTCATCAGAACATCGGATAAATTTCCATTTCAGATAAGTTATAATTCAATTATACCTAACATTGTTCCAACTCATCAGAACATCGGATAAATTTCCATTTCAGATAAGTTATATAATTCAATTTAGTAACTACATTTAGTCTTCAACTTATGACAATTCGACTTACAACAGCCAAAAATTATTATTAAAGATTCTCTAATTCTATTTTGCCACTTATATATACTTGTATATATACAGTGATACCTCGGATCATGAACGTCTCGGTCCACGAACAAATTGGTCTTCGAATACCATTTGCGAACAAATTTTATTTCGCTTCACGAACGATGCTTCAGTTCACGAACACACACGCACGGAGCACATGTCACTTGCAGTGCACAAAACCCAGCACACAGCATCGCCTCAGTAGCAACCCAGTTCGCCCAGCTCACATGGATACAGTAGTCCCAACCAACCATGTTGATATTTTAGTTTTTTTCTTTATTTAATTAAATTTATCCCTTATTGATATTTTAGTTTTTTTCTTTATTTAATTAAATTTATCCCTTATTACGGATATTTTAGTTTTTTTCTTTATTTAATTAAATTTATCCCTTATTATGACAGTTCGCCCAGCTCATATGGGTACAGTAAAGTTCCAACAAAATATGCAACAATCCAGTTCGCCCAGCTCACATGGTACAGTAAAGTTTCAACAAGTGTTTTTTCTTTATTTAATTAAATTTATCCCTTATTATGGCTCCCAAAAAGATTTAAAAGTGTTAGTGAAAGTGGTGTTAAGAATCCTAAACATACTGTTGATACAAAAAAGGAAATTATAGCTAAACATGAAAATGGTGTTTGTGTTACGGATCTCACCAAGGAATACGACATGGTGAAATCAACGATCTGCACTATCTAAAGAATAAAGATAAGCTGAAGAAAGCTGATGTATCTAAAGGAGTGATTAGGTTAACGAAGCATAGGCTTTAAGTGTTACAAGAAGTAGAGAAATTGTTGTTAATTTGGATTAATGAAAAGGAGCTTAAGGAAGATAGTGTGAGCGAGGCTTTGATATGTGCGAAGGCTTTAGAGCTTCATCAATATTTATTGGCGAACCAGATAAGTACAAGTGATACTAGAGTCTAGGACAAAAAATGTATTATTTGGATTTACATTAATTGCAATGGGAAAATTGATTCGGATCATGAACAGGGTTAAGGAACGGATTATGTTCGTGAACCGAGGTATCACTGTATATTACATTGCTTTTGTATTCGAATCGCAGTGTCACTATTAGTCAGCAAGAAAAGCCTTTTAACAGTATGCTATAGCCACTAGTATGATTCACTCATTTCTAACTTATCACAGTCTTTGGCATGGTAGTTGCTAATCAGCAGTAAAGTTCATTTCTCTCATTGCAATTTTTGTATCTTGTAACCCTGTTATGTCCAGTGAGAGAAATAATACTAATGAAGAAAATTCCACTGTAAAAAAGAAGGTGAGGAAAGCTTTAAATTTAACTGTATTAAGTTAAATGGAAACTTAATTTATGAAAATATTAAAAAAGAAATCAAACGAATCAAAAATTAAAGTCCTTGACTTATATCAGAATCGACTTTATGATGGAAACATTGGAACGGAACCCTGTCATAAATTGAAGACTACCTGTATATTAAACTAAATCAACAACTATCATTCATGACCATGTCTTTTATGGCCCTGAACACATATTTTATCAATATTGTTATTATGGCCCATTACAGTATTACAGTAATTTGTTCATGAACTTTTCTGACATTTCCCTTTAGAGATTGAGCTCGTGTCTTTGCTGAAATATAAATTGGTCAGATTCCTGGTTGTAAGGTTGAACACCATTAGGGTATTATGCTGAAGGCTCATAATTCCAGTCTAGCATGAGTCAAGAGAAACTTTTATTTCAGATAAACAGTAAAAATTATAATTTAATTATTAAAAAATAGATAGAACCATCCTTAATCTAAATTAGTCAAATTACAGTTTGTTCTGAATTAATTATTGCTAGAGTTTGGCTATAGTTTAGCATTAAATGTTTAATAATAAAACAAATACCAATATATTTTTTCAATTGATGTTATGTTTCTTTTTAACTACTAAAAAATTTTTTGGATTTTTAATTGGATTACATGGTGGAATCATATAATTCCATAAGATGTTTCCTTTTTTTTATTTGTATAATAGATTACATATAATAGAAAAATTTGTTATTACAATTTTGACAATCAAAAATTTTTAAAATATTTCCCTAGAAAAAATTATTACAAATAATATATATTTACATGAATTATATATAATTAATTAGTGAATGATCAAAGAATGCATCTCTGACTCAAAGTGGGGTCTGGATATAATTTTGAATTTATATGAAAATAATTAAAATATATTGTTCATTAGATAACTTATTATAATAATAGTTAAATTTATATATACAGTCAAACCTCTTTAAGCCGCCCCTGTTTCAGAGTGGCAGCACTCCAAGTGTGCTTCTCGTGCATAAACAGCACATTGTAAAGTGAAAGCTTAGTGCGTCCGGTTGAAACTCTATGTAGGTCTCATCCATAAAGGATTCCTCAGGGAGGAATTCTTTATGGATGAAACCTTTATGGAGGAATTCTTTATGGATGTTGCTACAACGGATCAAGCAGATACACTCCCAGTACAGGAAACAAGGCGACTGGACCTTGCTCCACGATAATGCCCTGCCACACACTGCCTTTCTGGTGCAGCAGTTCTTGGCCAAAAGGGGAGTTGTGTCACTCAATCACCCACCCTACTCCCCAGACTTGTCTCCCCCAGACTTCTTGTTCCCCAAATTGAAATCAGCCCTGAAGGGCCAGAGGTTTTTGGACATTTTGGACATCAAACTTAATTTTACGACCCAACTGAAGGCTATCCCTAAAAACGACTACACCAGGAGTTTCCAAGACTTGTACAGCCGTTCCCAGAAGTGCATTACCATTGACGGGGATTACTTTGAAGGAAGTAACTGCTGTTTCAAGTAAGTCAAAAATCCATTCGCAATATACACACATTCACCAAACTTTATGGACAAAGGAAGTATATATATGCGGCTGCCTCAATTAAATGAACTAATAATCAATTCTAAAATAAAATATGTAATACGTAGGTAAATAAATAAGTAGGCAAAAAAATATATTATAACATTATAACCTTTTAATTTTTTATTTATTATGTTAATAGCTTCTGCGATTTTACTTTTCAGCAGATTATCTATTTTCTTAATTATCTTGGCATCAGCCCAATTTATCTTTATGTCAAATTTGGCAATCCTTTGTGCCAAGGATGTCTTCTCACTATTCTCTATGGCATCTTTTTGATGTTCTAACACCTTTTTTGCAGAGAATAGGAAGTGTAACCAATGTACAACTCATCTCTTCATGTATCTAAATTTCTAAAAGGAATTTCATATATTCCAGGGATTCATTGCACTTCCTAGCATCTTTGTCATTCTTCAGTAGATTAAACAAGCATTCCTCCTATTATATATGATTTTATTCTTTGCTATCTTCTCTAACTTTCTTTTAAACTTTCTGAAAATTCAGTTATTTTCTACAGAATATAATTTTATTTTTGTATCACGTGTATTGTTGTTGTCATTAATATCTTGTCTAATAATTTTAAGTGCAATTTTTTCCCATTGTTTAAGGATAGTATTCCTATTGTAACCATGTAATTCCCCTTGGTGGAGTATCCATTCAAGTTCTTCGTTGGCTGTATCTTGATTGCTATAGTGCATCATTATCCTCTATAATAAAGTCCTAAATGCTACCATTTTGTAGTGCCACAGTTCCTTTGCTGTGGACTTAATAAAGAATGGTCTGTATGTGTTCTTTCTGAACACTGATGTAATGTAATCACCATTGGCAATTTTAATGTTATCATCTAAATAACTGATTGTTAATTCATCTCATTCTTGCTTATTTAAACTCAGATCTAAGGACTCATCACTTAATAAGTTCTGGAGATTATATCTATCACTTGCTTTCTCCTTTACTACTAGGATATTGTCTACATATCTTTTATAGAGACATATGTTCATAGTTAACGTTGGTATAATGGATTCCTTTTTTTCTATGGACAAATAACTCCATGAATACACCTGCAAAGGGCTGCCAATTGAAACCTCTTTTGTTTGTTGATAATATCTACCATTAAACAGGAAGTATGATTTATGTAGTAACAGGTGGCATAACCTTCCAATTATGATTGATTTGCATTCTTTCTATGGTAAGTGTGATAATAGGCAACGATACAGTTCTAAGCATGCTGGTTCAATTTCTATCTTAGTAGACAGAGATTCAAAATCGTAAACTTCCAGAATTTCATCAGGAAGGTATCCAACTACAAATAAAGCATCTAACATTTCTTTGGCTGACTGAATAGAGCAAAGATATCATTTCATGTGTTATAAATACCATTTTGTTAATGCTTATTCAATTTCATAAGTCAGAGAATTACACTTCTCCACTATAGGTCTAAAGGAAATTGGTTGCTTATGCAGTTTAACAAAGGCAAAGAGCCTAGGTGCTTATGGAGCTTTAACAATGCCATTTTTTTTTTATGATAACGTTCGAGTTAGTATGTTATTTAAATAGTGTTAGCTATAAATGGGCATACTGAAGAGGGACTGAATATGTCTGAAAACGTTATATGATAATAAAACTGTTATTACCTTGCAAGTAGTGCTTTTATACTTCAAGTTTTATACAATAGCAAGTGGTAGTATAGAATCTATATAATGCCATTTTTTTAAGAATATTGGCCTTTTCTTCGAGTGTACTAACCTACTAATCTCGGGAAAAATTTTCAATTACAAACTTGTTCAGCACTCAATTCTAAACACTTTAAAAACTTCATTCAAAATCAGATGAACAGTTCACTTAAAAATGAAATGTTACTATAAACCTTCCATAAACTGCCACCCTCCTTTACCGCCAGAGAGGACTTTCGAACCAATTGTGGCGGCTTAAAGAGGTTTGACTGTATATAATTTTGTTTGTTAAACTGTAAGTCATGCTTTTGTTAAAACTAATATTAATTTCTTCATCTTTAATGACATTTTATTAAAAGTTAAATAAAAATGGTTATTATGAATTAAACTTTTTAAAATAAATTGAATGAGAAAAATTTGATTATTAAAATTTTAAATGTGAATGTATGATATATATATAAATTTATGAAATTAAACAAATATGTATATATATTTCAGTAAGAAAATCATCCAGTTGGCTCAAATATCTGCATCATCAGCTACCAATAACATTCCTGGCATGGCAAGAGTGTCTTGTGGACACTGTGAGAATATGTTTTTGGTAAATAAAGTTTTGTATAAAATAAAAATTACAAAAAATGAAAAAGTTAAAAATAATTTAGTTTAGGTCAGTGCTTCTCAAACTTTTCCACTTGGCGACTCCTTTTACCCCGAGAAAATATTTTTGCGATCCTGGTTATAGAGATATATAAACTAGGAATACGAATTAAAACATTTGCTAAAATTTCTGCGACCGCAAATTTTATTACGTTACCCCATATGGGATTGCGATCCATATTTTGAGAAGCACTGGTTTAGATAGATGATTAATCATCTATCTAAACTAAATTTTTAACTGATAAATGATGATTAATCATTTATCAGTTAAAAATTTATATCATTATATCATTAATGATATAATATTATATATATCATTATATCTTAAAAACTTAATGTTAATTTTCTATAGTAGACTACACAATGAAAATTTTAACTAAAATTTACCTCATCTCAGAAATTATACTATTTTATCATAATATCCCCCATTTCACAGAAACTTTTTTCTGTCATTGCCTTTGCCTCATCATTATTGACTTTTTCATTTATACATTGAAATATTTTCTTAGTATTAAAATCTTCTAGTAGCTGCATTTGAGAATATCTTCTTTATATTATCAGTTGTATTGAAAAGATTGATTACTAGTTAAACATCTATTAAATGAGCACTTTTTGCAGTGTAGAACAATTTATTAAAAGTTAAACATTTTTGGCTGTTTAGCCCTCATCATGTTACAAACATAAATAGAACATAATATGGTAATGTTTGCTCAAATGTTTGCCAGTTTGGAATCTGATGAGGGCTAAACATTCAAAACTGTTTTTTAAATTTTAATAAATTGTTCTACACTGCAAAAAGTGCTCGTTTTATAGATGTTCAACTAGTTTGATTAGTATAATCAGTATAATTTTTATTATGGATGAAAAGATCTATATTTTATCATACCAGGCAGGATGTATGTTTGTCAAAATAATAAAATTTATTATGTAAATGTTATCCAATTTAAATGAAATTCACATATATTATTTGGATCTGGTAGAGGATCATGTGTTCTAAAAATTATCAAAATCAATTTTGATCTTTTAACAGATTCTAATAATAGTATAAGTGAATTTCATTTAAATTGGATAATATTTATATAATATATTATTATGACAAACAAACAACCTGCCTGGTATGATTGAATATTGATCATTTTCAATAAATTCAAAATTGACCAACAAATTTGAATTTTTTACAAAATGTTTAAAATCAAATAATGAAAAAGATCTAATGATCAATTCATTGATTTTTAATTTGTTCTTCTTTGGGAAGGTATGTAAGGATCCGACCCCGTTTCAGACCCCCCTGTAGCAATCTTAAAGCCGGATAGACTAAGATTGTTATCTGTTATAATTTACTAAAAAAAGTTTTGTTTTCCCGTCAAAAATTTCGAAGATAAAGTTCACTTCCGTCAGAGAAAGCAAAAACTAATCTAAATCTTTCATCGATTCCCAAAAAAGGGAAAAAGAAGATAGATTGACTTGAAACATCGACACGTGAGATCACCTTCCCAATTAGTCAAGTCCTCTAACCGAAAGGAAATTCAGCATCCACACAACGGATGGATACATTCGGATCTCTGCTATAAAAAGGCTGAAAAAACAGTCAGAAAACAGAGAAATCGAAAGATTTGCTCTCAGCGACAGAGAACATCTTTATCACAACAGAGAGAGAGAGATCCTCGTCCTAAAAAGGAGATAACTGAACGAAGTCCTCGTCCCAGGAGACGTCAACTTGATTCTCATCTCAGGAGAAATCAACTAGATCCTCGTCCCAGAAGAAATTGACGAGATCCTCATCCGGAGCAGAAAGATCTCCCTCCTCCTCCTCGGAAGAATGATATCGCCGATCTCCAGTGCCACTGTGTTGTGCATCTTTATTTTTCCTTTGAACTAAAGACTGTAATTAAAAGAATTAAAGAACTATTTCATTGAACGAGAAGATTATCAAGCAAACGAACAGGTATTTATCCTCCCGTATGCGACGCTGTTAAGCCTAACGTTGCAAGATCGAAGTTTGTAAAGAGTCTCTCTCTCAATAAAAATGAAGTCTGGTCATTATACTGTCGTCTCTGAGTCATAAATGATATGCAGAGTTCATTCTCCCGTCCTTACTCACAAGCCACATATTGCTCGTAGGCTCATTCCTGTTTTGTTTAGTGTCGCACGCCGACATTAAACTGGTGTCAGAAATCCTGATAATTATACCGCTAGAGGTCCCAGAAGTTCCACAGGTATTACAATGAAAACAGCACTAATATAAGCTGCAACCTGCCAATTCACATTCTTTATTGAATTTGATTTGAACACAAAACATCTGTCATCACCCAGTCATCAATCATTGTTTCAACCAGTGCCCATGATTGTCACTGATTTATTGAAAACTATCTCTGGCAATTATCATCCAGTTTTGATTAAGTTTAAGGGTATAACATATATGGTAATGCTTTCCTTCCTTAAACAATGCACTCCTTTGTTTAGGTTACAAAATTATGGTAAAAAATGCATGAATTATGTGAGTAAATATGATATATTGAATTTAAAATTATTGGACTTGTATAGAAATTTTGGAATTTTTTCATGGGGATTTATTGTAGATGTTAGAATTATAAAGTATGTCATTTTCTTTGTATTAGAGATTGGGTGAAAATGAAAAACCAAAATAAATTTTTATCGATAGTAAAGTATTTTCAGTTAGTTGAGCCCATCATCACTGCAACAAACTTTAGAATTAGAACATTGCTTCACCTCAACCACAACAAATTTAGTTATTTTCTTAAGTAAACAACTTATATGGCCAGCTTATCTTCAAGCTTATTTGCATAAACTATCAGACCAGTTCTGTTTTTCTGTTCATAGAATATTACTGACAATTAAACTATTCATCTTTACAATTATTGTAATTTAACATAACGTTTGCAATAATACTTGAACTCCGCTATGAGATCCCAGTTTGGCAGTAACTTTATTTGAATTGGATGATGCATTATATGTATTGCTGAAGATAAGGCAATTTTTTCTTTTACTGTCATTTTTGAAAGATGAGGTAGTAATGCAAGTATTTTTATCCTTAACTAAATAAAATACTGAATAAATAAAATAGAAAATAAATAAAAATAAGGAAAGATTTGGGTTTGATTCTTTACAATAATGGTTCCCAATTAGCTAAGAACTATGGATCCCCCTTTTTTAAGGTAAGCCATGGACTCCCTAAATTGATTCCTTGGACTCCAGGGATCCACAGACCACCAGACAGGAAACATTGCTTTACAATATTTTGACAAATTCAAAAATAGATTCAATAAAAATATTGCATAAAATACACATAATATTAACATGAAAAATTTAATAATTATATTTACATCAAAATTAATACATCCAATTCTGTTTTTACATGGATTTTTTTTACATGATTTTGATTTAACACAAATTAGAAAAAAAATTCATTCTCTTTTTACACAATTTGTTTTGATTTAATATCATCAATCCAAATTCTAAGAAAAATTTTTCGTATTACAGTGAATGCAATGTTTGCATTGCATTATTCACTTTCATGTTGTTGTTTTTGGTTCCAATTAGAATAGAAATTTCTGGGAAATTCTTGTAATTATATGTATAACTTCAATAGGAAATTTGTTTTGTCTGCATTTTAAGTTTGGCATTTAAAATGAAAAGTACATTTTTGATGTTTAATAGTATAACAAATTTAATAAAAGTTAAAATAAGTGCACATATTAATTTTGCTGAAGAGTCAATAAATGATAAGTTATAATTTTCAAACTATTTTGTCAAACATGATTCTATTGAGGAACGAGCAGGAAAGTTTCAATATGATCTGAAGTCATTATTGTGTTTTATAGAGAATTATATAATGGCCTAGCTAAAACACAAATACAATGATTAATAACTGAATTCATTCTTAAAACCACTGAAACAGCACTATAGGAGATTATTGCTGATTTTGTTTAAGAGATCATAGAAAGCATTTCACCAATAAAGCAAAAAGACAATGACCAAGATATTTCTAGTGATACAGTGATATTGCTGTCTTATGCAAACACACTATGGACTTGTCTAAGCTTTGAGGATTGCTCCAGATAAGTCCAACATAGAGAATGGTGGAGAAGAATGGTAATTGGCTTCTAATCTGGAATTACTCATTAGATGATGATGATGATTTACACCACACACACACAAACACAAACACACACAAAAGATAATAATAATTATAATAATTTCTTTAAAAGTATGAAGCATTTATTTATTTTTGCATGTAAATACAAATAACAATCAAACATCAGCCAAATAACCCTATCATTTTCAAATTAATTTAGAAATAACTGAAATTAGTGATTAAATTAATTTTTGCGAATGTTGCTACCATCTGTTAATTAATAGCTAAACTAGATTTTGATATTTATCTGATAATGAAATTTTTCCCAATTCAAAATTGAACAGGGATCTTTAGTATTCCCAGTTCAATTCTGAGTTTCCCTTAATATTGTACCAGTTGAACCACCAGGATGCCAGGCAGGTTTTCTTTTTAGGATAGCTTATATAAGTAAAATTTAGACAAATCCATATATCTGACAGGCTGACAAGCTATACTTCTGACCCAGTTAGAAATATAGCCATAGTCACAAGCCCTCTATGGCAAAGCCAAGCATATTATAGACTAGCTAAGTCAGATAATGTACAATAGAGTGTCGATTAACCAGAACATCGCTTATCCAAATGTAATTTTCAATTGTTATATGTATATACAGTCAGACCTCGTTATATGATCACTTCAGTGGACTTGGAAAAACTGACCTTATATCTGGGGTGACCATATATCTGGGATAAAAAAAACTTAATTAAGGCAATGGAATTTTATTTGCAGTGAAATACGGTTAAGACAATACAATTTGGAACCGGAAAATTTTTTCGTTTTAATCAATATTTTGTCTCAAAATAAAGAATTAAAAAGTTTCTTAAAATTACATAAATAAATAAATCGATCTTTATAGATTCTTTTGCAAAATATAATTAAAAAAGCATATAATATGCAGTGATTTATTTTAATTACCATTTATTTTTCGAACTATATGATTACTGTAATTGGTTGATCAATCAGCAAACAGCAACCTTGACGTATATTTCTCTTTTTAAAAATTTACCGATCTGAAGATAAAAAATTAATTTGTTAAATATTTAAATTTTTTTACATTTCACTATTTATTTACTAAAATATTTTAGCGATTGCATATTTTGAAAAACGAAGAAACAATTATACTGTAGTTAGTAAAATCGTACAATTTTTACCACCTTCTTTCGGTAAATAATGTCTTAGCATCCCAACAATATTCTGGTACATTATAAAAAAATGTTTTGCAGATAAAATGTTTGAGAAAACAACAAAAAATTTTATTAAAACAAGTATGCTATTGAACAACAAATTTAATTTCTATTTTCATATTTATCACTTATATTGTAAAATAAATTACGAGTGAAATGAATGCTCTTCGTCAGACACTTGATACTGCTATGTTAATTGCCTCAAAGCGATCGAGAGTGTCGTGCCTAAAATTCTTAAGGTCGGTTCCCACTAGAGGCCGTCTCCATTCAGGAGTCTGTACAATAAAGTCCTTACTGAACTGCTCAAACTCGGTGTCTCCATCCGTTGGTGCCGAGTTTGTGCAATTCAGTAAGGCCTTTATTGCACAGATTCTCGGACGGAAACGGACTCTACTGGGAACCGACCTTAAATTGACTGTCGAGAGTTGTCGCGTTGCATCAGGTAGCGCGGATCATCTGCCTGATGTGCGTTTATATAGTCTGATCAGGTAGATGATTGAGTGCATTGGAGTCAGTGGCGCAACGCGCTCAATCGCTTCGGGTGAAGTCAAAGTGACCACATAAGCAATCGTACGTTTAATGCCTGATTATATAAGTGATAACAAAATACACAGAATTCCTATTAAGTTGGCAGGGACTTTCCAAAAGTGACCATATAAGTGGGGTGACCTTATAAGAGAGTGACCATATAATGAGGTCTGACTGTATATGCAACAGATCTGTGCCAATACTCCAACCCTACAATTTGTAGGGTGGGAAAATCTAAGCTTCTGTTATGTGTGTTGACTGTACTGTTTTTATAATTTAGTTTGTATCGAGTATTGGAGGAGATCTGTTGCATTTCACAATTGAAAATTACATAGCCTTTATACCCTGTTTGCAATACGCAATATAAACCAGTTCAAATTATCGAACTTATTTAATATAATATAACATTTATGAAAACAGAATAATCCTTATTCTGTTCTCATAAATGTGAACAGAATAAGGATAGCCAAACTCATTTTGAAAACATCACTCACTAGTGCATAATGGTTTAGGCTGAACAAGTACAATAAAACATATATATTTGAAATTTATTGTTTTGTATTTTTTACATTGTTTTTCTTATTTTTCTATCAGATCGATTATCCAAAAAAATCGTTTATCCTAATACCCTTGGTCCCAATTAGTTCGGATAATTGACGCTCTACTGTATACCTTACATCAAGAAAGTGGCATAGCTAAAAGTTATGTAAGGCCCTGGTGGAGGATATAAAATGGGCCCCAGAAAAAATTTTATTCTGTTTACAGCTAAAATAATAGTACTTGCACTCATGAATCTAAGAAAAAATTTCATTTTTATTAATAATTTTCTTTTTCTTTTGCCTCTGCAAAATGATCAATAATTTATGTTAATTTTCTTTGCTCAATTCTTCGGTAAAACATGAGTCACTTCCAGTTTGGGCCCTGGTGCATGGTACCATTTGCACCATTGTAGCTATGTCACTGATATCAAGTGCACAAATTTACTAAGAATTAATAATCAAAGTAAATTGAGTTAATCCTATGAAAAAGCACTGTCTTTTTGAAGTATAATGGATCAGTTTCCATATTTATTTCTTGAAGAACTTTTTTAATGAAAATTGAAACATTTATACTTGCAGTTTCCATCACAAATTTAAATATTGAAAATAGTTTATGGTAAATATAGTATCTATGGATAGAAAAACATGCATTAAAATTTGGAATGGCTTCACATGCATTATATAATAGAACTAGGTGATATACGAGGTGCTATCCGAAAGTTCCTAAACTGGCTCCATTGCGAATTCCCAGGTGCAAAAAAACAGGAAAGCAGGTCAAAGTCACACAGCTGCAAGTCTTTTCGATCATTTAACCACGTGACAACGTGCTGTGAATTCGTACTAATTTTATAGAAGGGATTTTTTAAATTCTACTTTCATTCGCTCTACGATTGTGAAAATGGATCGTAAAATTGAGCAATGTGTTTGCATTAATTTTTGCATAAAACTTGGTAAATCTGCTACTGAAACATTAGAAATGATTCGTAAAGCTTTTGGTGATTATTCTTTAAGCCGGACAATAGTTTTTGAATGGCATGCACGTTTTAAAGCTGGTCGATTATCATTTGAAGATAATGAATGTTCTGGGCATCCAAGCACGAGCAAAACAGCCAAAAATGTTGAAAGAATCCATCAATTAATTCATGAAGACCGCCGTCTTATGATTCATAATCTTGCCAACAATGTTGGAATTAGTTATGGTGTTTGCCAAGAAATTTTAACGGAAAATTTGAACATGAGGTGCATTGTTGCGAAGTTTGTTCCTTGACTCTTGACAAACGATGAAAAGGAGCAACGCATGAATGTTTACTTTGAGCTTTGTGAAAAAGTTAATGAAGACCCAATGTTCATCTCTGGGATTATAATAGGTGATGAAACTTGGATTTATGGTTATGATCCAGAAACCAATCAGCAATCCTCGCAATGGAAGAGTCCACAGTCACCGAGACTGAAGAAAGCACGGCAAGTCCGGAGCTCAACAAAGAGCATGCTGATTGCATTTTTTGACATCAAGGGGATTATTCACTGGGAATTTGTACCAGCTAACACAGCGGTAAGCTCTGACTTTTACTGTGAAGTTTTGAGGCACTTAAGAGAAGATGTGCGATGAAAAAGGCTGGAACTTTGGCGCACCACAGTTGGCTCCTTCGTCATGACAACGTGCTCGCCCACACATCACTTAAAACCACGGCGTTTTTGACGACCAATAATATGGTTATCGCACCTTCCCTACTCACCTGATCTTGCTCCCTGCAATTTCTGTTTGTTCCCCAAATTGAAATTGAAGCTGAAAGGACAATGTTTTGAGATGGTTTCGGACATTCAAAGAGAATCGCAGATGGTACTCGACAGCCTACAAGAAAAAGACTCCAGCAATGCATTTGGAAAAGCCGCTGGGAACGTTGTATAAGTTCCCAAGGAAATTACTTTGAAGGAGCTGGCAGCCAAAAATAAGAACTGTAAGCCAATTTTTGTTTTCACCCAGTCTGGGAACTTTCCGATAGCACCTCGTATACAAACCAAATCTTCTAATCTAAATGATACTTACTTGTTAGTGAGATAATTTATATTTAAACTGTTAGTTTATATGAGGGATGGGATGTCAATTATTCTTTTATATAAGGGTGCTGACGATGTTTCCTCCAGCCTGGGTGATGAAAGCAACTTCACACACATATTTCAGTTGACAACATTTTGATTTAAATCAACCAAACAACTTAGCCAAACTTCCTCTGGCAGACAAAGTCTAAATTACATTTTTTATACCGATTATTTTTGAATTAATCGATAATTCAAAAATAATCAGTATAAAAAATGTAATTTAGACTTAAGATAAGTCAAAACAGCTCTAACAGCAAGTAAAAAGAAGTTTATTATGGTACTTGAAGCTATGGAGATAGAGCAAAGACTGCACGTGCAAGATATTATTAATGACAGTGCCCTGGTGGAGCTCCCAGACTCATGGAAGTGGTGTGCAACTAATATGCTATGAACATTTCTGTTTTTTGCACTTACACTTGATGAAGATAGCCTGTGTTAAGTGGAGTTTGCATTTTGCCTTTCTCTATAAAGGCTTTTTCGGACAGTCATGACAATTGTAGGACATGTTTTATTTCCCTATGGCTTTAAAAGTTTTAATGTCTTATGTATGTTGTTAATTTTGTTATGTCTTAATTAACATTATATATAATTTTGTTATGTCTTATTTAAACATTGTGTAATTTTCTATAATACTTTTACTACCTTTATTATGTTTATACGGTTTATGGAAAATTCGCCCTCTGCATTTCACCTCCGACAATTCGCTCCCTACATTTTGCCCCGAGCACGTTTCACCCCCAGCACATTTCGCTCCCAGGACATTTCGCCCCCTGCACTTTTTGCCCCCAGCACATTTTGCCCCTTGTAGATAATGAATAGGTTACAAAATTGCAAATATAGTCAACTCTCGATATCTAGAATTTTTATTGAAATCCCAGCCCCTTTAGTGGATATTTCAATGTTAATGGTCTGCGACTGTTTACAAATTAAATCTAATTAATTAGCAAAAATTAAAAAAGTGAAATCTCGCTTAATTTTCATTTAAATTTTTTGATAATTTTACAATTAAATATGTTTTTATTGTCTTTCTAAAGATGTAAAAAATTTTTCCAAATTTTATTTCATTCATAACTTTTCGTTCATTATATGAGATCGGAGAAATCATGATTTTCTATATGAAATCTTAGCCCTCCAACGAAATGTTTGACATTTTTTGATAGTGGCGAGTCATGAATAAAATAATGTACGAATGAAGAAAATTAGATAATATTTTAAAAAATTATCGATAAAACATTCAGTACAGTGTGTAAGTAGTTCAGTCAAATAAATTTATATTTTATTATTTAAACTTTGAGAATTTATTCAATTTTATAAAAATTTCTAATATTGGTTTTCGCTATTTAAGTGTAACGCTTTCCGCTTTTTTTTTTTTTTTTTTGGTCGGTTACACATTAATTATTGATAAATTGGCCTAATTTGATATATTTATTATAGGAAAGAGTTGTAATGTGTATGGGACGATATCTTTAAAACTGTTTAAAATGAATAAATACGAGTGTGCGAGGCAAAAAGTAAATTATAATGTAGTTAAATGGTAAAAAGTTAAGAATTTGGAGCAATTTATCGCTAATTTACATTTTTTATGAAGTCTGGCACTCTACAAAAAGTATATTCAGTTAGTAGTTCTTTAATATGTTCAATATTATGATTTTTTTTTAAATTAAACATTAATCTATACCGTATGTAATCGATACACTTCATTATATAATCTGTCTGCCATCGATTTATAGATGAATTAATATACTGTATATAAGACACATAACAAAGTTAATTCGATAAAAATAAATTTTGCGCTTTTTATAATGGGTTATTGTTATTTTTTCTATAATTTACTAATCCAAAATAACATAGATCATTATCAGAAACCCGTTCAAAACAAGCTTCACCGAACTTATCTTTGAACTTCAATTGAGGACAAACTGTGCTACTGTAACTATAATATGGAAGTAGACTTGTTATAATAATATTGCACTTGTTAAATAATTAACGAATTAATTAAAGATTAAGCACTTTTCGATACAGTATTAAATGTTTACGAAATACCATACACCAAAAAATGCTTCATCATTTAAAGCGAAATAAAAAAATACGCAGTTTAATCAATTGTAATGTTGAGAAAAGAAACTTTCTGGAAATATAAAAATGAGTAAAAGTGCATCCGTACCTCTCCTTCTATCCGTGCTACTATGTGAATATGACATCATTGCAATTAATGCTACTATGGTAACAAGGACTAAATTATTTCAACGATATTTTAATATTAACTGATTTACAGTTAAGGATAATAATAATAATGAAAATATAGATAAATATGTAAACAAGATGAAAAAACAAAATACGAAACTCGCGATGCAAATTGAATGTCGTGAAGAGTTACTTTTCATTCGGGTTGGATCTTCGTCCGCTGATTTTGTGTCATCTGTAGCCAACAATAGTTTGGTTTTTAGTTTATCTCCTAATTTAAAATGCAGAATGAACTAATGCATATCAAAAGAATAGTTGAACTTTTTCAAAATCATATTCTGATTGATTGCCTTAGATGTATTGCATATAAATTCGAGTTTTAAACAATAATAATGTGCATTTATTATATTAAAATAAAATAAATTAGAATCATTAAAAGCTTGGTGTATTATTTGCAATTTTGTAGCCCATTCATTATCTACAGGGGGTGAAATGTGCTGGGGGCAAAAAGTGCAAGGGGCGAAAATGGCTGGGGGCAAAATGTTCCGGGGCGAAATGTCCTGGGGGCAAAACGTGCTCGGGGAAAATTGTCGGAGGCAAAATGCAGGGGACGAATTTTCCAGATTCTGTTTATACTTTTCACGTGTGTAATTTTTGTTGTATAATATTTGAATACTGTTCTAATGTTCCGAATTGTAAAATATTCTGTTATTCAATTTTTGAATATGATTAACAGAACATTATATTTAATAGAACAAAGATGGTATTTAAGTAAATGTATGGTACTGATGAGGGACCAGATATAGGTCTGAAAACATTATACCATAATAAACTTCTTTTTACTTGCTGTTAGAGCTGTTTTGACTTATCTTTGGTATTAAGCAAGTAGTTTTCTCCATATTGTTAATTTAGACTTTGTCTGCCAGGGGAAGTTTGGCTAGGTTGTTCAGTTGATTTGAAAATTGTTTATCCCGATTGTTGTTAATATGAGTATTTTGATTTAATCTACTTGGCTCAATGACACGACCAAATATGAACAGATTTGCTTCAAGTTACTTGTCTTCAAGCAATTTAATTACAAGTAACTTGACTAATGTAAATGTAGCTTTAGAGTAATCATCTGTTTCAGTTTTTTTGAACAATAACCAATTGCAGGTGTTGACCTGTTTATAAACTGTGTATGAATTGTAGAAATGATCTTCAATCAGAAAACTTGCAGATAATGATCTCTCTTAAAACTGTGTGAATAAGTACTTTTACTATCAGTACTTTTATGTGTATGTGACTCTGAAGTAAAATTAAAAATTAAAAAATAAATGATTTCACAGCACAAACAAACTGCTATAAAAGATCTATAGAAGGCAGACTCAATGATTTTCAATATTTGAAATAGTCTTCTGGACTCATGAGTTAAAAAAAATTTGCATTTGGTGTTCTTAATATCTTCTGGTCTACAGATGAGCAATTGTTTTCTAACATGAATTTTCATTAAATATAAATTGAGGAGTCAAATTGAGGAATAGCCAACTTGGAATTGTGCCTTACCGAACATACAGAAACTTTCTAAGGAAATGTCAGCTCATTGCTCATACTGATTAAAACCAATGAGAGCAATTCTTGTGTGATTTTTTTTGTTTTTTCTTCATATAATAAAAATATAATTAATATTATAATTTGTTTTAATATTACTTTAAATTTTCCTAATTTTTAAAAATGTATTTATGGCTATCGAATAATTTTTAAATTATCGTGAAGGACAGGTTTGGCTCTTCTGTCTTAAAAGTTTGCCAACCCCTGGTCTAGACTGTGGTTGAGTGAGGTGATTTTAGAAAAATTGGATCTGGAAGGATTGCTACAGAATTCAGAATTTTCAATAACAATTTTAGACACCTGTAGTGCTACCAATGGAAGGCATTTAGAAATTGAAATAAAAGTAAATAGGAAGCTGTGCAAAACTTAGATCTGATAAATGTGGTTCTTGGTGAATTTGGTTTCCTAGAGGGCAAATCAGCAAAACACAGAGTTCATCAGGTACCATATTAAAAATACTTGTGGTCTCTGAGATTACTAAACTTGTTTTGGCATCAAAGAAATATAGAAAGAAACACTCTCTTTATCTTAAGTGGAAAAATTCAAACTGTCTGTTACTTTCAAAATGATAACTGAAAGAAAAGTATTCAAAAGCAGTTTCATAAAAAATAAAAGTCTTTTTAATAGAAAAACTTTAATTTCTATAATGGCCAAACTTCTGACCATTATGACAAAGTTGAATTGCTAGATTATCAACAGATCATAAAATCATTGGAGCACATAATTCTCTTTTCAAAGAATGTGTGAGTCCAAAAAACAGAATTATCACACAAAGAAATTACAACTATTCATCAAACTACTATGTGTTTATCCAGTATTATGTAATAATAATAAGTTCCTGTCATCATCACATTAAAATATAGATTTAATAATTATGTTTATTTATATTTATATGTTATATTTATGTTTATTTATAGAGTGGAAAAGAAATGGAAGACAAAGTTGTTTTCGTTATCACAACTCCTTTACTTGAAGAAGAACTTAATATCTTACAAATTATTCTTCAATCCAGTTCTTTTATCTATTGCATTGTAATTACAACAATTCCAGAATATATATACTTACAAGAAAAACAAAGTGAGACAGAAGAAGGAAAGCATTTATTTTATTCATTAGAAGAAAAATTAATAAAGTATATGGGAAATATGGTAAGAAACTTTAAATAATTCATTATAAATCTTTATATATAAAAATCCTGTGTCACGATGTTCGTCTTCGCTAATCTCCGAAACCGCTCAACCGATTTCAATGAAATTTTGTAAACCTGTGTTGTTTGGTCCAACTTAAAATATAAGATAGTTTTTATTTTGATAAGTGATAATTTAAATATTTTAAAATCTATTGATATTAATTTTTGACAATAAGTATCAATAGATGGCGCTAAGTGTCAAAGTAAGGGGCAATATATAACTTACCTGCATTACTATTATTGGATTTTTACAGAATTACTTAGCTAAAACAATTATTACTGATTATGATACAGGATACTGTTCAGTATCAATTAAATTAATTTTGTGCATTTTTCACACTGTTACATCGTTTTATTTTCCGTGGTGATTTTCAAATTACGTCTCCTGATTATAGAATTTAATAAAATAAAAAAACAGGTGAGTGCTACTTAGTAACTTTAGTGTACTTCAGTAACTTTATATCACTATCCATAATTGCGATAGTGATATAATGTATTACATATCTAAATGAAATTTGTTTATATTTCATCACACAAAGAAATTACAACTATTCATCAAACTACTATATGTTTATCCAATATTATGTAATAATAATAAGTAATATTTAAAAACACACAAAAACCTGTAATATATACAAATCTTTTATTTGTTGCAATTTTAAATGAAATTAAGCCATGTTGCATTATTTCAAACGTATTTTGAGTCTCTTCCCCTTCGAAATTTTTCGTCGCATTATGCATGATTATTATAACATGGTTTTCAAAGCTGATCGGAGAAACAATTTGGATTGGCCAGACCTATTTGTAAATACTAATTGTTTTTCCCATGGCCAATTGTATGTGCCTTTTCAAGAGTCGAAGAAGCAAAAAAGTTTGAAACATTAGAAGATCGAACAAATCAACAGAATTCTAATAGAGAAAGAAAGATAAAGAAGTGAAAAGACACATGTTTCAAATAGAAAACATATCTATACGGGAAAGATTTTCAGAATATATTGAAGAAAATCCTGAAAGTCATCTAAAAGGTTATAATTTAAGAGAAAGATAACTTAAGTACTACACCATGAACTGCCCGAGCAACGCCGGGCACGGGTATGCTAGTATATTATAAATCTGAAATGCCTGAGAGCACGTGTACGCTTATAACTCGAGAACGACTGAATGGATTTTTATGAAATAACTTTTGTTTGTTAGGGGATTTAGGCATGAAGATTTACAGACAGGTATTGATTATTAGAAATTGATTTTATATATTTTGAAATCTATTGATATTCATTTTTGACAATAAATATCAATAGATGGCGCTAAGTGTCAAAGTAAGGGGCAACAGATAACTTACCTGCATTACTATTATTGGATTTTTACAGAATTACTTAGCTAAAACAATTATTACTGATTATGATACAGGATACTGTTCAGTATCAATTTATGTTCAATCAGTAACTTTATATCATACCTTTTCATTGGATATTTTATTTTAAAGGAAATTTTATGTTGAATTTGCAGGTAAGTTAAGCCTGTTCTATATCCATAATTACGATAGTGATATATTACATATCTAAAATGAAATTTGTTTATATTTTATCACACAAAGAAATTACAACTATTCATCAAACTACTATATGTTTATCCAATATTATGTAATAATAATAAGTAATATTTAAAATCACACAAAAACCTGTAATATATACAAATCTTTTATTTGTTGCAATTTTAAATGAAATTAAGCCATTATTTCAAATGTATTTTGAGTCTCTTTATTGAATTATTTCAAACCTATTTTGAGTCTCTTTCAAAATTTTTTTTGTTACATTATGCATGATTATTATAACATGGTTTTCAAAGCTGATCGGAAAAATAATTTGGATTGGCCAGACCTATTGGTGAATACTAATTGTTTTTCCCATGGCCAATTGTATGTGCCTTTTCAAGAGTTGAAGAAGCAAAAAAGTTTGAAACATTAGAAGATCGAACAAATCAATAGAATTCTAATAGAGAAAGAAAGATGTTTGTTTAGTAGGAATTGCTGGCGGAAGGGCCACCTGGGCCATGCTGCACCAAACACAGGGTTATGTAGTTCTGTGATAGTAGGATATAGCAGGACAAGAGTCAAAGGAGGAGGTGGAAGTCCAAGCATCAATAAGGTACAAGAATCTTACAATGAAGTTATATACATTGATAATTGCCAATATGCTTTAGATATAAAATGACTGCAGACACATTTGATGCATCCGATAGTATTTCTGACAGAATGAATCAGGACGGTTGAAGCAGCCAAAACGATGTCCCTTAAGATATCCACAGGTAAAAAGGTGAGAGACAGTTAAAGATTCATCGCACCATGGACATACTGATGGTAGATAAAGAAATGAAAAGACACATGTTTCAAATAGAAAACATATCTATAGTATCTGTACGAGAAAGATTTTCAGAATATATTGAAGAAAATCCTGAACGTCATCTAAAAAGTCTATACAGGAAAGATTTTCAGAATATATTGAAGAAAATCCTGAAGGTTACGGGAAAGATTTTCAGAATATATTGAAGAAAATCTTGAAAGTCATCTTAAAGGTTATAATTTAAGAGAAAGATAACTTGAGTACTACACCATGAACTGCCTGAGCAACGCCGGGCACAGGTATGCTAGTATATATGTATTTGTCAGACTTCAGCAAAATCAAATAAGTGATGATACATGATTGTTCTTTATGAATTACAAAGATTGTCTATCTGTCTAATGGTGTCATGTGATCATTTACCCCATTAAATAGCTTACAATATATATATATATATGAGGTGCTATCGGAAAGTTCCTGGACTGGCTCCATTGCGAATTCCCAGGTGCAAAAACACAAGAAAGTAGGTCAAGGTCACACAGCTGCAAGTCTTTTCAATCATTCAACCATGTGACAATGTGCTGTAAACTCGTACTAATTTTATAGAAGGGATTTTTTAAATGCTACTTTCATTCGCTCTGCGATTGCAAAAATGGATCATAAAATTGAGCAATGTTTTTGCATTAATTTTTGCATAAAACTTGGCAAATCTGCTACCGAAATGTTAGAAATGATTTGTAAACCTTTGGTGATTATTCCTTAAGCTGGACAATAGTTTTTGAATGGCATGCACGTTTTAAAGCTGGCCGATTGTCATTTGAAGATGATGAATGTTCTGGGCATCCAAGCACGAGCAAAACAGCTGAAAATGTCAACAGAATCCGTCAATTAATTCATGAAGACTGCCATCTTACCTGGCCGATTGTCATTTGAAGATGATGAATGTTCTGGGCATCCAAGCACGAGCAAAACAGCCGAAAATGTCAACAGAATCCGTCAATTAATTCATGAAGACTGCCGTCTTACGATTCATAATCTTGCCGACAATGTTGAAATTAGTTATGGTGTTTGCCAAGATATTTTAACGGAAAATTTGAACATGAGACGCATTGTCGTGAAGTTTGTTCCTTGACTCTTGACAAATGATCAAAAGGAGCAATGCATGAATGTTTCCCTTGAGCTTCGGGAAAAAGTTAATGAAGACCCAACATTCATCTCTAGGATTATAATGGGTGACGAAACGTGAATTTATGGTTATGATCCAGAAACCAAGCAGCAATCCTCGCAATGGAAGAACCCACAGTCACCGAGACCGAAGAAAGCACGGCAAGTCCAGAGCTCAACAAAGAGCATGCTGATTGCATTTTTTGACATCAAGGGGATTATTCACCGGGAATTTGTATCAGCTAACACAATGGTAAACTCTGATTTTTACTGTGAAGTTTTGAGGTGCTTAAGAGAAGATGTGCGACGAAAAAGGCTTGAACTCTGGCGCAACCGCAATTGGCTTCTTCATCATGACAACGCACCCATCCACACATTGCTTAAAACCACAGTGTTTTTGACGAACAATAATAGGGTTATCGTTCCCCACCCTCCCTACTCACTTGATCTTTCTCCCTGCGATTTCTATTTGTTTCCCAAATTGAAATTGAAGCTGAAAGGATGACATTTTGAGACAGTTTCGAACATTCAAAGAGAATCGCAGATGGTACTCGACAGCCTACGAAAAAAAGACTTCAGCAATGTGTTCAGAGCATGGAAAAGCTGCTGGGAACATTGTATAAGTTCCCAAGGAAATTACTTTGAAGGAGATGGCAAGCAAAAATAAGAACTGTAAGCCAATTTTTTTTCACCCAGTACAGGAACTTTCCAATAGATCTCATATTTGCCTTTGTAAACAGAATAATGGTTTCAATATGAGCATGTTTACAATATATAATGACTTTATTTTTTTCCTTTATTTAATTGTTACTACAGTGGGTGATCGGTTAACGAACTGTTTGGATAATGAACACTTTCACAAAAGATTTTTATGTTCGGATAATGAACACAAATTCAGATAACAAACACTTTACAGAACAAACTGTGGGACCCATGGACTGATGGAATGACAGGTTGGCCGGATGGCCTCATGGTAAAGCTGTGGCTTACCATCCTGGAGGATCCGGGCTCACTCCACCAATTTTTCATGAGGGGTCCTGGCCCAGCCTGTTGAACGTCATCCTTCAACTGTCTGGTTGACCCTATCATGGGTGTTGGCCAGCCTGTGATGAGCTCTATATGTAGCTGCCGCCAGATGAAAATATCTCACGAGGATATGGCAGCTTAACTAACCTAACAGAATGACAGGCTTAGGTCTTGCACATATGTGGATATATGGGTAAGGATGGGAGAACAGTAGTTTTTCCTGATTAAAATGAACTCAGAGACAACTTAAAACAAATCAAAGATTTATTAAACAAGGTAAGAGAGAGATTTTATAACATTTTGGTCTTAGAATGCACCCATATCAAGATGAGGTCAATAGGCTTGGGATCTGTACAATGACAATGCTATTAATCACTTCTGAAAAATCCTGAAGAAGAGAGAAAAGCAATCGGCATTGGGCAGATTCTTTAATGGAAAATAAACATAATAGATTAAAATGCAAGACTATGTATGTATATATTATGATTATTACATATAAATAAACGTAGTAAGAAATTATATAAATTTTTGTTAATTTTTTTTGGGTCCCCAGAACGAATTAATCAAATTTCCATAAAAACCTATGATAAATCAATGATCAGTTAACGAACAATTCAGATAAAAAACATTATCTTGAAACAGATTATGTTCGTTAACTGATCACCCACTGTATATTGTTTCAATTAAAAGGAAAGCAATATATGAATCTTAATGCAAAAAGAAATCGAAAAACATGAAAGATGACAACAAATTAACAATATTCTGTACAAATAAAAACAATATAAACATTTAAACATAAATAGGCGAGCTGCAAGCGTGAGTTGAGTTTAGTTGAACTGCGAAACTTGGACAGTAAAAGTTAATAGTGAGCAATAAATTGTGAAAGTGAAAGTGGACTAAGAAGAACTGTGAGTTATTCTGAATTAAAGGCATAAATTAGTGTTGTATGAGATAATTATCGGATTTTGTATTGAATTTAGTTATAGTGAAACAAGATTATTTTGTTTTGTGTGAATAAATTGGTAAAATAGCTGTATTCACTCTATTAATCTCTACGAACTCGTAAATCCACAAAACATGACAATATGATACTCTTTTAATTTATAAATGGCATAATGCAAAACAATCAAAATAAAACCCCAAAAAAAATTTTTTGTTTTCATTTAAAAACTATGTAAAAGCGAAACCATGTAAATTGAGTGCCGTGCAAATCGAGGGCTAGGTGTATTTTTAAATCAATACTGTGGTGGATCTATTTGAGTTAATAATTAAATTTAGGCTAAGGTGATGCCATCTATTATCTAATAAATTTTAATTTTTGGTTAATTTCCTGAAATAAAATTCTCTCATGATCCAGAGTTGAACTGCGAATTTTGGGATAATATATTAATGTCTTAACTAATTAAACTGCCATGCCAGAGTGGTAGATTTCAAATTTCTGGAAACTTATATATTAATAATTTAGACAATTTAGCAGACCTTAGAGTTCCCAGGCAAGTTTACTTCATAGCTACAAGCCCTCTTAGCAAATCTGGGCAACCAGATCTTCCTCTTAATTTCCTTAATGTGACTTTGGATTACCATTTTGGATTGATGAAATCACATTTAATGATAAAATGCACTCCACATTCAGCACTATAATTATAAAGCAACCAATAAAGTTTTGTTGGATTTTGACCTTACAAAGAGAAACACAATAACATGAAATAAGACTTACTTAGAAAATCAGAAATAGCCGTAATCAGCATCAATGATCTGTTTCCAATATTCTGGCAGACTAAGGATCCTACAATGGTATAACTCAGCAGAATGTGAATCAAAGAAGTTGTGCAGTGCATGTATCATTTCCTCAAGGATTCAGCACCATCATCATTGCAGATGGTTGTCTAACAAACAAAATAAATGATAATCTGAAGGTGCACTGTCAAGGAAATATGGGTGATACATTAGTGTTTTCCAACCAAGTCAGATAATGGTGTCACGGGTGACTTTAGCAACATGTAGCTTTGTGTTGTCCTATAACAGAATGACATCTCTGTGATTCACAAGTACTGGCTTCACAGTTTTTAGTTTTTCATGCACATGTTCCAATTACTGCAACTACACAGTTGCATTGATTGTTTTGGCAAGGTTGTAGCAGTTTGCAATGCACAATACCAGAACAGTCCATCAAACACAGAGCATAATCTTTTGTTGATGCATTGGTGGTTTTAGTTGTTTGGGAGGGAGTTCATGTTGTGCCAACCAATGATGATGATGCTGTGGAGTTATGATAACAAACCCATTTCTCATCACAGGTCAGCACTCTATCCAGAGACGGATCCTTCCTTTGATGAGACAGCAAAGAAACACAGGCATTTAATTGTTTAACTTTCTGAACTGCAGTCAACTCATATGGGATCCATTGTTCCACTTTATATTGTTTTCCAAGCTGATGGAAGTGTTGTTAAATGATTTCTGCATGCAATTGAATGTCCCAATGCTTCACATTTTAATCACTATCAATCTCAATAGTACCTTGAGTATCTTGCTGTCTATGGCCTGTGGATGTCCTATACATGATATATCTTGGAGGGATTCATCATTGTCTGTCTGCTCATTTACCACATCCTTAATGAATGCTTGGCATATTTTTCTTTCTGCTGCACTAGTGTTTGTTCCCAGTTTAAAGTCATACAGCATACAGGCCTGTATAACACTAGTTGAGATTCCCATGTTTGACCTGCTCTCACTGTGATGTCCTTGTTTAATTGTGGTGACCACTACCAGCCAGCTATAAGAGGAAACATTCACTAACATGTTACCTTTCCCTTATGTTTCATCTCTGAATGAACAATGTGGAGAGTACATGCAGTTTGACCATGTGAAAATCTGGCAGAACTTTATTTATTGCCTTATAGATGTTTCTGCAACTGAGACAAAATACATTTTGTATGTCTCAAAAATGTACAAATACATTTTCATACTCCCTAAAATACTTTCACCAAATTGAAAGCTTTCATTATATTATTGTAATTTGCCTTCATATTAATATTCTTTTGAGCAATGTGCATTCAAAAACAAACTACAGTGGTGCCTCGCAATTTGACAGTTGAGTTTCACGGGATGGCGCATGCGTGTGCATTGAATTGTGTGATGTCATTTGCTATATGGCAGATCTTGGACTACTTTGGTGTTTGCCCGTGTTGTTTGTGTTAATTTTCAATTCTAATTTTTCAGAAAGTAAAAAATTTGTTATTATTTTTTTGAGTGAAATGTAAGGATGGGTTCAAAGAGAACTGATCAGAGGAATAATTCTGAAATGAAGAACGTTAATTTTCAATTCTAGGCTAATTTGGAGTTTACCCGTGTTGTTTCTGTTAAAGTGTTGTTTGTGTTAATTTTCAATTCTTCATTTTTCAGAAAGTAAAATATTGTGTTTGTGTTAATTTTCAATTCTACATTTTTCAGAAAGTAAAAATTTTATTGCCCGTGTTGTTTGTGTTAATTTTCTATTCTACATTTTTCAGAAAGTAAAAAATTTGTTTTCAATTCTACATTTTTCAGAAAGTAATTAACTTGTAATTATTATATTCAATTCTGCATTTTTCCGAAAGTAAAAAATTTGTGCAACCATAGTTATTATTATTATTTTCTTGCTACATTTTTCAGAAAGTAAAAAATTTGTAATTATTATTATTTTTTTAGTGAAATGTAAGGATGGGTTCAAAAGAGAACTGACCAGAGGAATAATTCCGAAAAGAAGAACACTTGATTGAACGAGATGACCAGAGGAATATTCCGAAAAGAAGAACACTCGATTGAGCAAAGAGACGAAGAAAAAAATTTAGAAAAAGTGCAGAAAGGTAGAGAAGAACACTCGATTGAGCAAAGAGACGAAGAAAAAATTGTAGATAATAAAGTGCAGAAAGGTAGAACAATTAAAATGTAACTTGAGTACAGTGTTCCTAGGGCAACTGTTGCAACATTTTGCAATAGATAGAGAAATATAAGTGCTAGGTTGTCTGCTGGAAGACTTCATTCCAACATCCAAGGGCTAATAAATTGTGTTGTGTATAAAATAGTGTATTTTTTAATTTAGTATGCTATATAATAGTAAAACACATATAATAAAGTAAATAATATAGTGTTTCTCTCTCACTCATTAGTTAGGATAGTGGGATGGGGACTGATAAATAATTAATATATTTTACATAGTTTTATATGGGAAATATTGTCCCACAATTTGACAGTTTCTTAATTCGGCATTACTTTGGTGACGGATTAATGTCGAATTGCGAGGCATCACTGTATTGCTCCGTATTCCTAGTCATTCTGTTCTCAATGCTGATGATGTGTTGTTTACACAATTAAAAATAGTTACATTAATGATTCTATACATTAGTATAAGTTTCTAATATCGTTCGTTATTTTCGATCTAACACTTATTCGCTAATTTTAGCAGTAAGTTTCTGGTTGTTTGTTTTGCCAGTTAGACGTTAACTTTTAATAGACTGTTTTGGATTTAATTATATTTAATTTAGAAATTAGTTAAATACCTGAGCTCAGGCTGAACTCTGAATTGCAGAGTTGTTAGAACTGTTAGGTTTAGTTTGTAATTAATATTACTGGTATTTGTTAAAATTTGCGATTTTGCAATACATACATACATACATTCATACATACGTACATACATACATACATACAGACAGAACTAACAATAATACAGTAAGACCCCTTTTAACATGAGGGATACGTTCCAAGGAAACAAAGCGCTAAATAAAACAGCGTTAAACAAGGTCATTTTAACACATAAATAATAAGGATAGGTGAAACAGGACAATAAATAAAAAATACATACTTAGCATTTTTTATTTTATTTTTTGTAATGTATCATTACTATTGTACAAGGTGTGTCTATAAAATAATGAGACTGATGCTACTACAGACGAATTACGCATGCTTTAAAGTCATGTGATCAACAGCTGTGTAGCATGAAGCCTTCTCTTTCGATTGTCGCCCCTCCCATGACTATAGACATATTAGTCTGGCCGTGGCCTTCGTTTGTATAAGATCTATTTTTTATTTTTCTGGAAAAATGGTAAGTGTTTTAGTAGAGCAATGAGTTGTTGTGAAATTTCATATGAAACTTGGAAAAACTGCTACTGAAACTTATCTTTTATTAAAAGAAGTGTATGACAATGAACGTTTATCACATGCGCAGGTTTTTGAGTGGTTTAAGTGTTTCCAAGATGGCCGAGAAGATGTTGAAGATGACGTATGTCCGGGATGCCCATCCACATCAAAAACAAATAAAAATATTGAAAAAATCGATAATCTGATCTGATCTGACCGTCGGTTAATTATTCTTGCGATTGCTGAAACTGTAGGAATTGACAAAGAATGCATAAGGCAAATTTTACATAAGAATTTTAACATGCAAAAAGTGTGTGTGAAAATGGTGCCAAAAATTTTTACAATCGAACAAAAAGAAGTTTGTGAAAATATTTGTACTGACACTTTAAATGCCATTGAAAATGACCCAAACTTGGGAAGAGTGATAACATGTGATGAGTGTTGGTTTTTCACTTATGATCCAGAAACTAAGCATCAATCCATGCATTGGAAAATCTCATCTTCACCGAGAGCTAAAAAAACTTGAATGAGCAAATCAAAATTCAAAGCAATAATGATTGTTTTTCGATATCCATGGAATTGTGTACCTTCACTGTGTTCCCGAAGGTCAAACTGTTAATCAGCATCACTACCTTGAGATTCTTGCTTAACTTCGTGTAAAAATCAGAAAACAAGACCTGAATTGTGGAAAACAAAGTCATGGGTTTTTCATCAGGACAACGTACCTGTCTGTCAAGACATTTCTAGCCAAGTATAACATCCGAGCATTAGACCATCTACCTTATTTGCCTGACCTGGCACCATGTGACTTTTATCTGTTTCACAAGGTCAAATCTGCATTAAAAGGAATAAGATTTCAGACCATTGAAGCTGTAAAGGAAAAACGTGGCATGTGTCATGAACACTGAAGAAGACTTCCAGCACTGTTTTAAAGAATGGAAAATTCACATGGAGTAATAATATATAAATGTATAAATAAAATAAAAAAGTTATAGCCACACCATATATTACATTAATTACAGACATTTTTTTATTGCTAATATCGGTTGATTCATAAATCATTCTCATGAAAAAATTCTTAAAATTAGAAAATAAAAAGTTTTAAGAACAAATGAAAAAATACTGACGAAAGAAAAACATTGTAACTTCAAGGAACTATAGTTTAAAATGGCAGCATTCAGATTAAAACTAAAATGGGATAATTGTTATTTTTAATACTGTAAAATAGCATTGATGACCGATCATAAATATGAACTCTGACCACAGCAGAATTTCATATGTACTGCATTGCACTGATATCAAATCCACTGTGAGACAGCATAGGAGTATCAATGTAACACATTCTTGTGATTTCGGATTTATGCAAGAATAACAATTTGAAAAACCATGCCAAAGTGAATCAATAAAAATATAGAATTCGTAAAAACCACATTATATCAAAATAGTGTTAAATGGAGCATCTAAACAGGGTATTACTGTAATTAATGTTACACCTGCTACAATCTATATAATCTACAAGAAATACAAGCCTTTAAAGCAGGCACAAAATCACAAAAAGCAAATTTATTTAAAACACTTTTGGTCTGTTTATTGACTCGTTTCAGTAACTTACGAACACACACAAAAATTAGAATAACATTTAAAAGAAGGTGGTTACATAGAATTGGAACAAAGATAAACATTTAAATTATTAATACTGTATTACTTCGAATTTAAGCCGCATTTTTTACTCGGATTTTTAAGACGTAAAAATTTGGGTGCGGCTTAAATTCAAAGAGAATATTTTAACATAAAATGGCCCTAAAGGTGGCCATTTTATAGCACCATGGCTCCTTGGCTTCAGCACGTATAAACAACGGTAAATAGGTGTCCTTCCTGTAAATAGCTAAATAATACTCACCTGCTTGGAACTTGATGTTTATGTCGAGATATTCTATCAGGGAATCACTTTCTCTCTGTTTAATTAGTACCAGACCTAGGGCTGCGTCTGACATTCTTGCCTCGATATTGTCTACGTAGTCATTCTTTTCGGAAATTACTAGAATATCATCAATATACCTCTTATAGAGCTTAGTTAGTAAGTAAGTAAAGACAGGGAGGAGCCTACCCAGCCCATGCACCGCGACCAACAATGGTCTATTGTGCATCCCCCAATCAAATCATCCCAGAAGAAGACCTGTCTTACGAATAAACGACAGTATATTCTTCAATGGGACAAATGCAAGATCCTCGGGAACAGGAAAATACATCCCCAAGAAATCACACCTAAGCCACGAAAGGGCCACTCATTCACACAAAATGTGAAGAGGAGTTTCCTCCTCATACTGACATCTTCTGCACAAAGGGCTATCAGCAAGCCCCATCAAATGAAGATGTCTTCTAAGATGACAGTGCCCTGTAAGAAGCCCTGTAACAATCTTCACTTCATTTTTATTCAGAGAAATCAACTCTGGTTCGCTGAGCACAGCAACCCAAAATGAGAGCCTTTGCCTGCCAAAGACCAGAGGTAGACCTCCAGAAAGCATGATGCTGAGCCGCCAACCAGTCCCTGACAACCCGCCCAAAGACATCCGAACCAATACCCAGGACAGGCTCAGGTCCAAAAAAGGGGCGAGAAGCCCCTTCCCTGGCAAGCTTATCAGCAACCTCGTTACCCCCAATCCCCTTGTGCCCTGGTACCCAAACCAGTTGAACCCTGTTCTTGGTGGCCAGTTTCCCAATGAGAAGGCGGCATTCCCATACAAGTTTAGAAACAAAACGGGAATTATCAAGTGCTTTAAGAGCAGCCTGACTGTCAGATA